>BRDA01093006.1:4399-25880 GCA_036984385.1 Crenuchus spilurus
GCACTCGAAATTAGACCTTGTCTAAACGAAATGTAACGGAGACACCAACCGTACTGCAACAACGTCAACACCTACATTTCTAAATATACGGGTGTAGTCGTGCAAATAGAGGCGTGGTTTCCTAATAAAAAGGTCTACCACAGACCTCTCGTAGTACACTGAATGGTGTCGTTGAGAAGTCAGACGATACTAGTAGGTAGTCGGAGGACACCAGTCATTAGAGATGAAAATTTCAGACCCCTCCATGATTTCTAAGTGGGAGAACTTGCAAATTCGCAGGGTGTTCAAATACTTATTTTCCTCACTGTATGTAATTAATGATTTAATCACATTTGAATAGCACATCAAAATGAAGGGTTAAATGGTGACTTTTTAGGTATGGAACACAAAATTCTTTAAGATGATAACAAGGCACTGATTACTGACCACAGGAGGCTGATGGATGATCATAGCAGACTGAAGAGTTGCTGTGGTAAGTCACATGATGCTCTCCAGACACCATCTGGAAAAATAATCCTTTGGTGCGGAGATAAACGTGCTGATGTGGGCATATAAATCTTTACATCCACAACTGCAACAACGTCATGCCAACCACAGAGGCAATGTAAAGCAAATCTGTTCCAGATTAAAGCTCACGGGTATCCTGATTACAGCAGACAGGCTCAGAACTGTGGGGCTAAACGAACTGCAGACTGTGGAAGTGAAGGTGGGGGAAATATTGAAATACATATTTCTTGAGATAAGGTTTGAGTTTTGGTAATAGCTTCAGTAACCGTAATATAATAGAGAACAGAATAAATTCGAGGAGAAAAAATGAAGGAGACAGAAATTTGTTATGCAAAATGGAACTGTATACACCTAAAGGGTAAGAGCAGCAGAGCAGAACACGTCCCTCTTACACTGATGAAGGGAATAAAAAGACAAACTCCAGTAGGTTTTACTACCTTACCAGGGACAATTATGGGTGCAGTTCTGTGTGGAGACAGCAGAAGTCATTTTTGTGTATTTTGGAGGGGGGTGGGGTGGATTGATAACGGCAGTTCTGGAAAAAAATCATTATGTTCTGACTTCCTAAAAAGAAATCTTACCACAACATGAAATAAGTACATAGTTGGCCCAGAATGAAAAAGTGCATTTTGTAATTACAGTACCAGTCAAAAGTTTGGACAAACATTCTCACACAAATTTTTATTATTTATTCCCCCCTCACAAGTAATCCAGACTATGAAGGAACACATAAGGAATCATGTAGTAAATGTAAAAGTGTTAAACAAAACAAAATATGTTTTAGATTTTAGATTCTTCAAAGTAGACACACAACTGATGTCTCAAACACATTAAGAGGCAAGAAATGCAAGTCATGAACTCTTGACAAGACACAGCTGCTAACTGAAGGTCATTCCAGGTGACTACCTCATAAAGCTGACTGAGAAAATGCCAAGAAAGCTGCATCTAAGCAAGAGGTGCCTACTGTGAAGAATGTAAAATATAAAACATATTCTGCTTTGTTTAACACTGTTTTGTTTACTAAATAATTACAGATGTATTTCGTCATAGTGTTGATGACTTTAGTATTAATCTACAATGCAGAACATTTTTAAATAATGAAAAAACACTGAATGTCCAGAAGGTGTGTCCAAACTTTTGACTGGTACTGTAAATGTAGATTTTTTTACCTTCAGTTTAAAATTAAGGTCACATGCAAGTTAAAGTGGTTATATTGATGAATCATAATGTTTATGGTGTTTGTATTCAAACATGCTTTGTGTTATTTAGCAAACGTGTGAGAAACAATAGTTCACTTTAAAAGACAGTTATGGAACAGTTGAAGGTAAAAAATGAAGAGGACTGCCATCATCAAGATTGATAGACACAATCAGAGGACTCATAAACAATCCATTAAGAAGCCCAAAAGAAGACAGGATGTTCTGGACAAACACTATCCACATGGTCACCAGGTGTCAGATTCGACTTCACAGCATTTAACAATAACAAAAGTTAAACTGTGCTTTTTCCATTTTAATACATCACGTTACCTCTATTTCTTTTGTGGCTATCTAAACAGCAACTACACTGTTCAAAAAAATAAAGGGAACACTTAAACAACACAATGTAACTCCAAGTCAACCACACTTCTGTGAAACCAACCTGTCCAGTTAGGAGCAACACTGATTGTCAATCAATTTTACCTGCTGTTGTGCAAATGGAACAGACAACAGGTAGAAATGAGAGGCAATTAGCAAGACAACCTCTAGACAGGAGGGGTTCTGCAGGTGGTGACTGTAGACCTTTTCTCTGTTCTCATCCTTTCTGGCTGATGTTTTGGTCACTTTTGCATTCTGTCAGTTCTCTCACCATAGAGGTAGCATGAGGCAATGTCTACAACCAACAGAAGTTGCTTAGGTAGTGCAGCTCTTCCAGGATGGCATATCAATGCAAGCTGTGGCAAAAAGCTTTGCTGTGTCTGTCAGCACAGTGTCCAGAGCATGGAGCAGATACCAGGAGACAGTATTTTCTTTTTCTCAAAATAGAAGCCACCATCATCTGAGCATTTCTGCAGGCCACCACACACGTGGTACAACATTAGCAAACCTTTTTACCCTCCAGAATGGGCTCTGAATTGGCACAAACGTGCAATCCATACAAATATGAATAATGTAAAAGTAATTCATGTAATAGCCATTAATACAAAAATGTGTAAAAAAAAGTATATAAAATGTATAACAGTACTATTTCTATTGTAATACTATTTTATTCAGATTTCACATTTTGTATAATTAACAGAGCTTGGACTGAAAGTTTTATGCCGTAAGCACTTAATCACAACACTCCTAAAGAGAACCAAATCAAACAAATGACAAAAAATATTAGACTTGGTCATTTATTTATTGAGAGAAAAAATCCAATATTACTGTCCAGTGATGGATTGGTGCCCTGTCCTGAGTATGGCTAAGATACGTTAATGCCCTGAACTGCACCAGGCGACCCTGATCAGAATTAAGCAGAAGATAACAGATGGAGGAATGGATCTAATGTTACTTGTAAATATTACATCCAATATTACATATTTCTCTTTATCTCCTTTTAGGATTTGTGTGACAATCTGATTTAGATCAAATTTAGGTCAAATTTATGCATAAATATAGAAAATTGGAAAGGGTTCACAAACATTCAAGCACCACTGCATGTTATGTAGATATGGAGATAATTGTTGAGGAATCTAACCAATTTATTTACATGCACTGACTGCCTTAAAACAAATGATAAATGATTCATCTCTGAGCTTTGAGTGAAAACTCACAACTGTATAAGCAGTAAACACAGGTTTTGTTTATATTTACAGTGATCAGTTGTCATTACAAGGTGAAAACTCCAGTGACATTGTCCAGACTGCAGCAAGACTTAAGCACTAGCATTCACAGGATGATGGGAGTGGCAGTAAAATGGAAGAGCTGCTGGTGAAACTGGAGTCAAAGGTAACTTACTAATTTATGAAGTACAGTCATGCTTTTGCCCAACCAATTGATATTTGCATGACCTGTAAGATTTAATTTCTTGGGCTACGACTCATTAACCACCAGCCCAGCAACTTCCTGTCTTTTGTAATTAATTATTTTATGGCTGACCACACGTTGCCAATTCCCCTGTACTGAATTATGAATCATATTAGAATAACAAGTTTTTCCCCTTGGGAAGCAGAGTGTTGTTTTAGGTTTTCCCACCTAAAATAAGAAATGCTTTCTTTTGAAATGTTTGTGTTAATAATCTGTAATAATACTATACCAGTTTAGCAATCAGTTCTATACTCAATGCTTTTAAAACATTGTCCTACTTTGACACCATATTTTGCTGTGTTTTACTGTATTTGGCTGAATTTTGTTGACAACTGAAGAGCTCTGTATGGATTACAGATATTACATTTAAAAAAAGAAAAGAAGGTTAGTGTCGGTTCTATCAAAATAAATATTTGGCATTAAAGACAATGCTGAGTGTTTTGCATTTATAGCCAGAGTACTGTGACACTACATTTGGTATTGAAATCAACATGACAACTCTAATAATGTGCATGATTTCTTAAGTCATACTGTAACTGGGGCTCTAATATTGTTAATAATATGTTTCATTTGATACTGAAACACCAGAGGATCATGACAACAAAGATCCTTGAAGTGGCAAAAGAGTGTTGTTTCTATGTGGTCTGCTGTATCCACTAAACATTCAAGTCTAAGTATTTAAAAGACCTAAAGACTTTTGAAATGAACCAGAAAATCTTCTTCTACATTGAAAATAACTGTACTTGAACAGCGCAAGCTCTAAAGAACAAATTATTGAAAAGGTAATTATTAGTGCATGTACATAGGGGATCCGTTCTTGTTTGCTTATATATATATATATATATATATATATATATATATACAGTATCAGACAAAAGTTAGAACATCCTTCACATTTCTGCAAGTATTTGATATTTTTTCATAGGACAACATTAAAAATTAAGAAAGAAGGGCAGCAAGGGAAAAAACAACCACACAAACTAAAAGTTGCCTTGAGTGTGCAAGGGAGAGAGATCCCTCCCTCCATAGGGTGAAACACCACCAAGGGTAATCATGTACACCACTCGAGGGACAGAAAGAAAGGCAGTCATCCCTCTGTGTAATTCCCAGAATTACAGAGAAACATACTGGGAGGTACAGGTTTACAGGCAAATCCCTCATGGCCAACACACACACACACACACACACACACACACACACAACACAACAGAAAAGTCTGGTCTCTGGCCTCAGAAGACAAAAACACAGGAAAGACCAGAAACTAAGTGCCAGAAACTTTTCTCAATACTTTTCTCAATTAACATCTTTCAATTTCTCTCACAGATTTCAGTTTTAAAGTGTAAACATTTTCTTTTCATTAAACAGTGTTTTTACGTTAACTGTGAATCAAAGAACATAATTATGTTTCACTTCACTGATTCTTACTCAAGGTACTATATAATTCACTCTTAAAGTTTAAATAGCTAAAATTCAGTTTAGTTAAAATTTCACTTTAAACTAAACTGAAAACAACTGACCTCTTTAAAATGGTGAAAATGATTTTATTTCACCTAATAGTGATATCACACAAGTTTTCGAATCAGCTTGAAAATGTATTCCTACTACTCTGTAAAGGAGAACAGAAATCTGAAATCTGTCATTAGTTTTATGCAATATCAGTTCTAGTCTACAAACTAGACAAAACTTTAATCTGAGAAGTTAAAGCAGAAGGTATAATTTAACTAAAATATATTTGTTGGACTATTTAATAAACAATGCAGTTACAATATTGCAGTTCACTGAATTATGTCTAGTCCACGCTGCAAAAATATGCTCTTAAAACAAACAGGCAACTAAACAAGTTTACACTACAAACCAATGACATGCCAGAAAATGTAGCAGTACTTTACTAGGTTGCTGTACATCAGTGTACAGAATACAAATGTATAAAACAGAAGATGAGGCTGGGTTAGAGGATCAGAATCATCCAGAAACAAGACAGGGGGATTCTGGGTAACAGAGAAGGCTCTGCACTGATGAGCTGATTATAATAGAACCACTCTCATTAATCTCTTCGCCAGCTACACACACACACACACACACACACACACACACACACACAGCTAAGACAAGAGATGTACAGCCAAGAAAAGATTAACTGTATACATTACCAGTCCTAAACACAAGCATACTACATGAAGTAACAACTAAAACAAGAAATGATGACAAGAAATTTCAATTCTTTTGTTGTTCTAGAGAAAGACAAAGTTAAGGTTACTGTTAAGGTCACAAATAGCTATCAACTTACAGTGGAAGTCTCTGTAAAGATGTCTGTAAAAATGATACATTCTAGTCTTGTTTCTGCCACTTTAGTGCACATAAAACTTGAAGACGATGTATTGTGACAACAATCTGATATATTTTTCATATGTCTGGGCTGTGTGGTAGGGAGGTAAGATGGAAGCATTTTATTACAAAGAAAAACATCCAAGCTCTGCTATGTTTTATCAGAGTCTTGTGAAAAAACCTGTTATGGTCTGATGAGTCCATGGCTGAACATACATTTTCACCAGAATACCAAAAGTATAAAACAAAGCCAACACTCCACATCAGTGGAACACCACACCCACAGTGAAGCATGGTGGAGGTAGCATTAAGCTTTGGGACTGTTTTTCTCCAGCTAGACGTAGGGCTTCTTTCAAGGTGGAGGGAATTATGAACAGCTCCAAAAATCAGTCAATTGTGCCACAAAACCTTCAGGCCTCTGCTAAAAAGCTAAAGATGAAGAGGAATTTCACCTTTTAGTAGGACAACGACCCAAAGCAGACCTCCACATTGGCTGTACACAGGAGATGCTCCCACAATCTGACAGATTTTGAGCACTTTTTCAAGGAAGAGTGGACAAAGATTGCTGGGTCAAAATGTGCCATGCAGATAGACCAAAAAGTCTGAATGCTGTCATAAATTTACCAATTAACTAGTTATGTTATAGGAGTCAGTCTGAATTCCCTGAAGGTTATTGTGGAAAAAAGTACTCAGAACTCTGTCACAGCAACAGATAAACTCATATGCTATGACAAACAGTTGCATCTGAGGTCACCATTGGCCATTGCTATTATACCCAAGTTTGGAACCTCATGGCCAGGACAGCACAGACTTCCTGCTGCTGGATGATGATTAATGGTCAGAAAGACTAGTACTGAATAGTGCTCATCTATATTTTACCCTATAATATAGTACTATTTGATTATTTGTTAATAAAGGAAGCTACTTACTTAACACTGCTAAGAATGTTATTGTGCACTACCTTTGCTAACCTCTGTCCTACAATGACACATGCCTCTTTTTGCACTCCTGCCAACTCATGTGCCATGTATTTTCATAGAGCTGTGTTCTTTTGTGTCTCCTTTATATCCTTATCTTATCTTCTTTATATTTGTAAGAACTGTAACATGTTTGTGATGCCTTGCAATGTTTGGAAAAATAAATAATAAATAAATAAATAAATGTCAAATGATGTCTGTTTTGAACAATATTTTATGGATAAATAAAATTAATATTTTATTGATAAATTATCTTCAAGGTCCATATTAGTGAACAACACAGGCTCACACTACTGCGGAATTTAAATTCACATTATACAAACCTTACAATTTCCATCAAAATGTGTGTGTGGTGTCCTGCACGCTATAGGTAGGGCCCTACCTTATTCATAGCACATTTACCACAATTTCACAGAACTAGTATAGATAGATAGATAGATAGATACTTTATTAATCCCTTGCGGGAAATTCAGGAATCTTATCTTAAACATCCCACATTTCATAAAAAAGTACTATATATACACACACACACAAAAACAAACAAACAAACTTTCTGGCAGAGACTCATTTGATCTGAACAGGAATTAACAGCAGATTAACAGGGAAGATCACTCTCAGGGAGCTTAAAATCTGTGACGTAGCATCACATTTTGACAAGACACAGCTCACTCAGTCAGGGAAAAGTGCATTATTTCTGCTTTGATGTTACAGTTTAATTGTTCATTACAGGCTCCCTTGTCAAATATTTCATCTTCATCGGTCAAAAGTTTTAGAACAGTTTCAGGTCTGCACCTAATTGGTCAGCAGTTCACCCTACAGCAAGATAATGACCCAAAACATCAGTCCAAGCTGGGCCAGAACTACCTCAGGAAAAAACAACAAGATGGTCAGCTTAAAACATGGAGTGGCAGCACAGTCTCCAGACTTAAACTCCATCCAGATGATTTGTGATGAAGTGAAAAGCAAAGCAAACCTACAAGTGCCAACATTTATGTGATGTTCTGCAGCAGATTTGTGAAGAACTGTCTAAAGAATATTTGATGTCTATTGTAGAAAGAATGTCAGGAGTGTGTTCAGCTGTTATATATGACAAAGGTTCTTATTTAACTCCTTATTTAATGCCTGTGCTTTCATTTCAGACTGCAATGAGACATTAAACTGACTCATTTTCAGTACAAAACTGGAAAAAGTTAGGTGTTCTAAAACATTTGACCAGTAGTTTACATACTATTTTCAGAACATTCAGATATTCACTCACTGAACTTCATTCATTCTCTCACTCTGTGGATATATAAAAAATTCACAACATGATATCTGCATTTTATATAGTCTGCCCTGTGCTCATCTTGGCATCAACCATCACAAAAGTCATATCAGTCAATCATAATTTTTTGCCAGTTTTTGAATACTTTAAACATACTATCACATCTAATATTCAATACTTCAGTACAAATAAAAATATTTATACATATAATAATATATATTATTATGAATGTGACCCCGCCAGAGAAAACCAGGTCAAAGTCATTCTTTTTTTTCAAAATTTGTTTTTTTCAAAACAACTTTTTTGTGAATTTAAGTTTTGTTTTTGATCAAAATATGTACTCCGATAGATATCTGAGACTATTATCTTTCATTTACAGCAATAATACAGAGTGGCTAAGTTTTGTCGCTAATGTGAGTGACACGATATTGACACGATACCTCAATAAGTTGTCCAGTGACTTTGGCCTGGTTTTCCCTGGCGGGGTCACAAATATAAATATTAAAATAAATTATTTATTCAAATGTAGAAGCAGCAGGCTATTTAGCCCAATGATGCATGTATAATTATGATATGACATGCAAGTGCATTTACCTGACTTGTGTCATAAAATTGTAAAAAAAACCTGCCTAAATGAAAAACTGTAAAATTACTGATTGCATTTTAAACAAAAACAGCCCATTCCAATCTTAACTTCAGTCATGCATCCCCAAATGTAATAATGTATTTATTTTCATAGGTGTCCCTATAGTTGTAGCATTACTTTAAGTAGTAGTGAAAGATGCCACGCCTCCACCCCACACACACACTGTCAATTCCCTATCCTGGCTGTATCTAGACAACCCAGACTCACCCAGGAGACGTTCTTGCACTTGGGTGTTTTGTGCATGGCAGTGTGAGGCTCCAGTTTAGAGGGGTAAGAGGAAAGGCCTCAACCCCACACTTGCAGTCCTCGCCTCGGGGGCTCTGTGGGTCCAACTGGAGCTCCATGAAGATCAGCCATAACAGTCACTCACCAGAAGTGCCAACTTAACTTTCAGCATCATGAGACTGAGAAGTGCATGTTGACGGGAAGCACAGACTTGAGGCAAAAGCAGGAACAGAGAGAAAATAGCAGATCAGCTCGCTCATTCTGCACTAAAGCCAGTTACAATAATATCTCCTGGAAAACAAGGTGAGAAAAGTTCCACACACTCCCACCCCTGATTCCTCCTTGTTGCCAGTGGGTAACCCTTGCTGCTGAAGCAGGAGTGATGACTTGATTATATGAATATGCAAAGCCCCACCCAGGCAGGCCAGGAAAAACACCAATCAGAGAGCAGGGATTTGGCGGATGCTGCTGTGAGTGAGCTTACCGTGGTATTAATATATAAATACACAGAAAGGGTGGGGAAATGGGGCAGATGTGGTGGCCAATGACAGAGAAGTAAAACTAAGGATTATCCATTTATCTATAGGGATGGTACACTCAGGGGGCAGCGATTTAAACATGCTGAACATATCTGACCTCATCTGTACCATGCCATTTCTACCATTATCTCTCTCTCTCTCTCTCACACACACACACACACACACAGAGGCACTAATGCATTGACAAAAAATAATACCATTGCAAAGTTCATTTGTCTTCATAATTTCACTCAAAAAGTTAAAATAGCATATAGTTTATATTCACTACATGTACAGTTTCATTAGTCTTTTTCACTGTAATGTCGATACTGTTATACAATGTTGTTATTTATACAATGTTATGTAATTTACTCAAAATAAAATATTCTAATAATTTTATTCTGATTTTCATGAGTTATAAGCCATACTGATCAACATTAAAACAAAAAAAGGCCTGAAATGTCAATTTATCTGTAATACAACAATATGACTCTTTACCTTTTTGAATTAAATTATCAACAACAATCCACTTTTTCATACTTTTTCACAATATTCTAATTTCTTTTGACATGAATCTGTATGTGCTGTATTGTCACATTTTAAACTAAATATTCAGCTAAACTAGTGGTGTAACAGTGGTGTAAATCTGATCTCCATTAACAATTTGCTGCTCCTGATGGTATTAATAACTGTCTGTATGAAAATTCATTTAGACATGCATTAATTATAACAAAACAGTATAAAGTACTTTTACATTTTCTATTTGTCAGTGTGTTGGTTTTTTTTTTTTGTTTTTTGGTATTTCTTATTTACATCAAAGTGAATATCTCTCAATGTCTCTCTCTGTCTGTCTCTCTCTCTCTCTCTCTCTCTCTCTCTCTCTGGTCACAGTTGTCATAGTGAGGGTTATTTGACAGCCGATAAGTCATGTTTACTGTAACACGGATGAAAGCACAAGCCCTCTCCTTCTCGTTCAAGTCCTAATTTCTCTCTCTCTCTCTCTATCGCAGTTCAACTTCACTGCATCTTTCACTAGAGCTCTTTCTGTTCTGCTCTCTTTCTCACTGTTTCTTCCTCTCACTTTGTGCATCCTCTCATCAGTGCCGTCTCCCATCGCCTCCTTGCAAGCTGTTAGTGTTTTTGTGCATGGAAGTGTTGATGTGAAAAAGTACACTCACACACACACACACACCTCACACACTCTCTCACACACACACAGTGACACACATTACTACTGCTATAGACATGCTGGATTGTAGGAATGAAGATGATTAAATGAAGAAGTTTAATCATTAGTCCTAAAGCTGTGCTTTATGTAATCATTGAGCACAGGAATAATTTAGAAACACACACACACACACACACACACACACACAAACAAAGACACACACAAACACAAACAAACGTGGTTGTTAATTAGACCTTCAACCATCTGGCTCTCTATTTAATGTGAAACCTGTCTAATATTTGCTATACTGCACAGCTGACAACACACACACACACACACACACCAGCTTCTGGTGGTGTTAAAGTTGTTACAGAGAAGAGTTTTTGTTAGAAAATGTAAATCTCTTAAAAGAGCAGCAAATTTTAGGCTCCACATCTGCATCAGATTTTGTTTTCAAATTGTAATGAACGCTTCTCTTACTAAGAACAAATACTCTCAACAAGGAATATTAAAGGAATCCACTTGCATTGTACATGATTTTGGGTGCATCCAATTTTGGAAACATTAATGTAACATGGATAGTTTGATCATCTCAAGAGCTGAAACTTCATGATAAGCACTTTTTATCAATTTTGCATGTCAGTAAGCCAGTTTGAATACAGGGAACCTGTAGATCAGTGGCCATCAAGCCTCCTCTTGGAAATCTATTTTCCTGTAGGTTTCACCTCCAAACGAAATCCAACACACCTCCTATAGCTAATCATGAACTTCTGAAGACAAAAACTGTCTGCTTCAGGTCAGTCAATAAGGGGTGAAGTCCTACAAAAAATTAAGAAATCTGAAAAAGAGAAATCAAATAACAGCGTTGCTCACTCCAAAGCAATGCAAATCAATCATTTATTAACAGAAACTCAATCAAGAAGAATTCCACTCCACCCAACACTGTAAAACTATGTACGACTTTTGAGCAGAGTTGATGAGATGTGACTACTCAGAACAGTTAATATACAGGATGGTTAACAACTGACAATCATATCAAGTCAATAACTCTACACAAACTGTCTACTAACAGTTTTATGCATTGGCTTGATCATTAGCTTGAAAATATACAGATAGACAACATTGCCACATAAAATCATATTAGTTTCTGTCATGTTGAATGTTCTAATGATTGAAGTTGAGGTGAGACAACACTGGCTTGGATTGGAGTACAGAAGTAAATGTGTCGATACATGATGTGATACTTGCTGATAAGGCTGCATATCTGCATGGGACTAATATAAAGCGCAACCGATATATCGGCCAATACAACGTTTAAAAGTGTATCGGCTATCGGAGGCGCAGAGCAAAACACTTTTGATTTTCCTCGCCTGGAGGGCTGGGAACATTATGTAATTGTGCCGCTAATCCTGCAGACCAAAGTCATGTTCAGGTCACATGCAGCATACTTGCCTGTTGACTGAGCAGCAGCCCAGAGGAGATGCAGAATGAGAGCGACTGAGAACTGTGCATCACACTGCTGACCTGGGCATCGTATATTTGTCAGTGGTAAGTTTATAAATAGCTTGTGAAATAAACATCAGCAAAAGATTTCCACTCAACTCTCCAACCCACTCAAGCTAAAAGCTTTAGCTACCTGCTACACTAGCAAGATACAATTTACGAGAGATAATTTAGCATATAACCTTGGCAAAATAAAACCTTAGCCAGAACAATGTAACACACAATGAAATATATCAGTTCTAAGTAATAACATGATCTTTTCTGTAAATTAAATGGATCGTTTGTCTAAAGTAAACTAATCTGATTGAACATGACCGAGAACACACTGCTACTGCAGCTCAATATTAAAACACATTTCTAGTTTAATTTATAACATATAGTGGAGTGAATCATGAAATGAAAAAACAACCAGTGCACTCGTAACCCTTGAGTGGGACCAGGTACAGTGGTATGTCAAATCGTTTGGTTTCACATAATCACAGTACTGGGCCTCAAATCGTATTTTAGCTCTATTTTCCGATATAAGGCAAAGGGACATGGAGAAGCACTTAGCAGACTCTCCGCTGGTACCAGCGTAGAGTCTCGTGACCAGCTTGCATCAGTTGATTTCTGATCAGAACTTGGCGAACTGCGAGCCTGAGTGACGCTAGTACCTAGCGCAGCAGAGTAGTGGCAGTCAGGCTTTATAGCCCCCGTCTGTGCTCACAGAAGCTCAGCGCTCAGTCAGACTTCGGGCTCTTGCACCTAAACCCAGGGTCTTCATCACTATTGGCAATATATATGAAGAAAAGCGCAGAGCCCTGAAATGAGAGAATGTGGAAAAGCTGAGCTTCCTGCACTACACTTTTGAATTGGCAGTATTAGAGTTATAGTAAATTTTGTTTCTTCTGTTTCAGTTTAAATGACTATTTTATTTTATTGACCTTTACTAAATTTTTGCACATTACTGTTCCCTGAATGACAATGATAAAAGATTGACAAATATTTTTATTTTATGTATTTTTCTAAAAGGTTGTAAAATGTGTTGTGTTTGTTCTAATCAGGTCTTCAATATATGTTAAAATATTTGTAATTTTTATGTTACATTATTTATTATTATGTTCAAATCAAGCACTGTTTTACTTTTGACAATAAAAGTATTTGAAACGTTATCTGTTAAATCTTCATTTCCATTTATATGTATATAAATGAATACAAATTGTAAAAAAAATATCGGCTGATATATCGTTATCGGCATTTTCTTCCTCTTTATTATTGGTATCATATCGGCCACCCCAAAATCCATATCGGTCGGCCTCTAGACTAATATAACTGGGGACTATTGTGTGATAATGAATAAAATGTGGCAGAAACTCTTCAGAACTAAAAGAAATGACCCACAGGGCAGATTCAGAAACAAACTGTAACACAACACTGAGCACATGTGTACATTTCTGCTTATAAGAAGAGAAATATAAAAGGTAGAGCATCATTATATCATCCAGTGTCTGGCCAAAGCACATGCACACACACACACACACACAAACAGAGTGTGTCATTTTTTCCAAACTGGTGGTTTGAGGGTCTCCATGTGGATCTAGACACTTGTCTCACTCTTTCCTGAGCAGCAACATTACGATAAATCTCCTGTTAACCTCATTAACTACCCCTCTGGTACGTCAGAACAGCATGAAAAAACACAAGCCTGGCCAGTCTGTGAGGCAATTATCCGGAAGTCTCCATGCACTTCTAGTCCCTCTGGGAATCAAAAGGAATGCAAACACACTGCCAAAGAGAATTATCTCTCTTTCTCTTTTCTCACTACCTCTGTTTCTTTCTCAGTGCAGCACCCACCACCCCGACCTCAAAAAGGTGTGTATGACTTTATCAGTATTCTGGAATAATCTATAACATTTCATGAAAAGACAAATGCGGTCACAGGGCAGCCGTGGTCTGGTGGTTAGGGATCTGGTCTTGTGACCTGAAGGTTGCTGGTTTGATCAGCGGGCAGGACAAGACTGAAGTGCCCTTGAGCAAAGTACCTAATCCCCAACTCTAAGTTGCTCTGGATAAGAGCGTCTGCGAAATGCCTTACATGAAAACATAAATCTCATTCCCCAAATTAAAATGCTTTGCAGATTGACTGATTTAAAGGCCCGGTCTAGAGTTGCACCAAGTATTGTATTTTTGGCAATCGTTAAGCTGTGTGCCTGTGTTCTATCAAATAAACATGTGTTGCTAAAAACAATGATGAATGATGACTGTTATTACTAAATAGCCAGAGTATCAATCAGGTATAACGTATTCTACACTTGTTTACAGCATCAAACTCAAAATTCTACTATAATGACAGCTACGGTTGGGCGATAATCCTAACAGGCACAATAATGTGACAATGTTCTGACAATGCTTTCTACATTCTTGCAACATTGATACAATGTTATGCGATGACGTTAAATGCCTGCTGGGTCTACTCAACTGGCATGTCTGCAGGGAAATTACATGATGGACAATGAGGGCTTTCCTTACTTTTCTGCCATCTTTCCTCCTGTGCACACTAATCTGTGCATATCAGTGATTTAATAATGGTGTAGACAAACCTGGCTGCTAAAGGTACCCTGTGTGGCAACCAGCAGAAACCTGCGTGGGTTTCTTTAAAACAAAAACTGTAAAAAATACAGCTCTGTTTCTGTGTTTCTGTAGTCCTGTAGTTTCTGAAACCTGATTTAATTATTCAAAACGTCACTCTAATATTATTTTATACGTTGTGTAGAGTAAAATATAGGGTGTGATATAACCTGTTAGCCAGCTGCATTCCCATCATTAAAAGTGCTCTTCACTGATATATAAATAAGAAAGTTAGCACTGAAATGGAAACAGGCAAGTGTGTAACCAGCTACATGTGTTTGAAAAAGAGGAAGACTGTTTTCTACCAAAAAGTGAAAGTAAACCTGAAAGTCACAGTAACATGTCAGAAAACTTAAAGGACTCTTCTGAAAACATACCTACTGCTAGTGTGAGTGGAGGGGGCATCACAATGCTGGCTTAACAATAAGATGTCTATCAGACATTGTTGATGGATGGCACTGTCTGTCAGACAGAGCTTAGTGGTAATCATTGCCATTTATTAGTTCAGTTTTAGCGTCTCCCACAAGTTGACTGTGAGCTTATAGTACAGCTGTTTGCACATTTAGTACAGCTATTTCCTCTCAGCAGAAATGTTATTAATCACTAGAATAGGATATATTAGTGCATAAACAACCTCAATAAACACCATTAATCACTAGAATAGGAGATATTAGTCCATAAACAACCTCAATAATCACTATTAATCACTAGAATAGGAGATATTAGTCCATAAACAACCTCAATAATCACTATTAATCACTAGAATAGGAGATATTGGTCCATAAACAACCACAATAAACACTATTAATCACTAGAATAGGAGATATTTGTCCATAAACAACCACAATAAACACTATTAATCACAAGGAGATATTTGTCCATAAACAACCTCAATAAACACTATTAATCACTAGAATAGGAGGTATTAGTCCATAAACAACCTCAATAAACACTATTAATCACTAGAATAGGAGATATTAGTCCATAAACAACCTCAATAAACACTATTAATCACTAGAATAGGAGATATTTGTCCATAAACAACCACAATAAACACTATTAATCACTAGAATAGGAGATATTTGTCCATAAACAACCACAATAAACACTATTAATCACTAGGAGATATTTGTCCATAAACAACCTCAATAAACACTATTGATCACTACAATAGGAGGTATTAGTCCATAAACAACCTCAATAAACACTATTAATCACTAGAATAGGAGATATTAGTCCATAAAAAACCTCAATAAACACTATTAATCACTAGAATAGGAGATATTAGTCCATAAACAACCTCAATAAACACTATTAATCACTAGAATAGGAGATATTAGTTCTTAATTAATAAACAACCTCAATAAACACTATTAATCACTAGAATAGGAAATATTAGTCCATAAACAACCTCAATAAACACTATTAATCACTAGAATAGGAGATATTAGTCCATAAACAACCTCAATAAACACGATTAATCACTAGAATAGGAGATATTAGTCCATAAACAACCACAATAAACACTATTAATCACTAGAAGATATTAGTCTATAAACAATCTCAGTAAACACTATTAATCACTAGAATAGGAGATATTAGTCCATAAACAACCTCAATAAAACACTATTAATCACTACAATAGGAGATATTAGTCCATAAACAACCTCAATAAACACTATTAATCACTAGAATAGGAGATATTAGTTCTTAATTCATAAACAACCTCTATAAACACTATTAATCACTGGAATAGGAGATATTTGTCCATAAACAACCTCAATAAACACTATTAATCACTAGAATATGAGGTATTAGTCCATAAACAACCTATATAAACACTATCATTCACTAGAATAGGAGATATTAGTCCATAAACAACCACAATAAACACTATTAATCACTAGAATAGGAGATATTAGTCTATAAACAATCTCAGTAAACACTATTAATCACTAGAATAGGAGATATTAGTCCATAAACAACCTCAATAAACACTATTAATCACTAGAATAGGAGATATTAGTCCATAAACAACCTCAATAAACAATATTAATCACTAGAATAGGAGATATGTGCGAGCATTTTAACTAGAATATATACTTAAAAAAGAAAAGGGTTATCTTGTTCAACATTAGTGAAATAACTGCTGTAGTTCTAATTATAGCTCAAAGCACATATCCAGGATACTCCTGCATCCCATGATGCCTTGCATAATATATGTGTTTCTCGAGGAGAGTGAACATCTATACTATAAAGACTATAAGCTCACCTAAGAGCAGTGACAGTCACACAATCTACCACAGAAAATAGAATACCTGGAGCAGCATTTGTGCTTGTTATCACAGCAAAATATTAATAAAATAATAATAGTAATAATAATAAATTCAATAAAAAAGTGTTATCATAGAAAATGTGCAATTTAATCTCAAACTTTTGAGTGGTAGTATATATTCATGAATATGGCAAAGAGAGCGAGAGCTAGAAAGAGAGTGAGAGAGGGAGAAAGAGAGGTAGAGAAGTGATCTGTACTTAATTAGCCTAGATTTGCGTGTGTGGAATGTAGCAGTCGGCTGGCTTCGTTCTAGCTGGAGCGTTTAATGCACTTCCATCCGGCCAAGTTCAGGGCTAGACATTCCACTGCAGAGCCGAACGGCTTTCCCCAGTTTGACTCAGCCACAACACAGAATTACGGTAGCCTCTCAGGGGTGCGCACACACACACACACACACACACACACACACACACACACACACACACACACACAAACACACACACACACACACACACAGTTGGGGTGTTCCTGTGAAGTTCTTTGTCTGGAACACAGACTCAACCTCATCAATACTGTAGTACACCTGTCAGAAACACAGAAACACAACAGACCTGCACACACTCTCAAAGAAAAAAGAAACAGCTATGTCTGTACTCACTGTTAATATGAGGAATTATTTTCATTTTCATTTCCATCACTCTGCATTCTCCTTCCTCTACTCTTTTACCTTTTTGTGCTTAATCCCCTCATGTCACATTATAATATCCTCTTTTTTATAGACATTAATCCAGGCAAGGGTTGTGTGTGTGTGTGCAAGGTATTATGGTGAGGTTGACCTCTAGTGGTTAAACACGCCTATGCTCTAAGATGGGTAACATTATAAGGGTAACATTATAACTAATGCATAAAGAACAAGTCATTTTATGGAGAGAACATATGTCCCAGAACATATAACAAAACCAACAGTAAAATATCATACAAACTATTCAAATGATCTTATTATTACCTTAGAAATATATTGTTTCTAATATAATAATCTGTGCCATCCACTGTTCTCTCATCTCTGTGGGGGTTAAAAAGTAAAATGCTAAAACACCTGGGACATAATTTGTCCTTTACTTAATGTTAAGTTACTCTAACTCTATCAGGCATAAAGTCTAGATCTGTGCTGCACGTATGTTATTGAACTTTAGTCATTCTTTTGAATGGAAATAGAAACAAGACTTATAACTGCAGGGTTTTAATGATGGTTTATTCTACAACCCCAAACCCCAGTCCGAGGGCTGGATTCCTGCAGTTTGGTGATCTTCCTGATCAAACACACCTGATTCAACTCAGCAGGTAATGACCACGTTTAATTGTTGCATCAGACCAGAGAATCACCAAACTGTGCCAGAACCCTGTTCTACATTGATCTTAATCAGATTAATTGGGCTTCTCTCTGCAACTACAACAAGCTATCCAATGATCCCGAGAACAAATTAAACACTTTGTGATGTGTATAGCAACATAGGCTACAGTGAATGCCTGCTTTAAAACAAAAAAGCTTTGAAAACAAAACAAAACAAGCTATAGAACTGTTGAACCAGCTGTAATCAAAATATATTCCCTGGGATTTTGTTTAAATTGCCTAGACACCCCTGCTACTGTTTTTGGCTAATTAGAAAAGCCTTTGAGCTGGAGTAATATCCTGGAGTGGTTTTTACTTTCTGAACCTGAATTAGCCACATCTGAAGTTCTACAGCAGCATTCAGATGTCTCTTTGATCTGACCTACCCAGTTTAGCTAATTATCATTCTGCTATCAGCGTGATGAGAGGAATCAGGCTTGTTAGGTAAGGAAGACCTTAAAAGTGCTGTGGGTCACCATTTGCAGGATAAAACAACTTATTTAACTTATATTTATGTAACTCACATAAGGGAGGTGATGTGTGCGCTGATGCCCCCGTCCACAGCACAGCATGAAGGGCCACTGTGATTGGACAGTCTCCCTACAATGTCCAATCAGCTTCCAACGTGCTCCATGAAGTCACAGTAAACTGCCACTGCATAGACGTGCTACATCAACCTAGCAGTTGTTTCCCCAGTAGCCAGTTTACCAGTTTGACTGTATCCACAAGATCTTCAACCATTCCTCCATAACGTCATATGGTGCAGTGAAAAGGTCACAGAGCAAGTAAATGTATCCATGTGTGTATGTAGTCTTGAGAAAATCCTTCAGGAAAGCCTGAATATCTTTGAGGAAAGACTGTAAATCCTCGATGAACACCTGGAAAATCCTTGGAGGACGTTTGGAAATCCTTTAGGAACGTCTGGAAATCCTTAAATCCTAGAGAAGAACCCTGGAAAGCTTGGATCTTGATTTTATTTCACCAGCAATATGTGTGTGTGTGTGTGTGTGTGTGTGTGTGTGTGTGTGTGTTTTCACTGGAAAATGAAAAAAGATGAAATCTGACAGCATGTCTGTGTTCTCCAATTCTTCAGGTCTCGTCAAGAGAATGTCCTACTTCTCCCATACAGGCTTTCCTTCAAGAGCAATTCCCTCTTCTCTCACTCTTTCCACCTCTGTACTCTCGCTCTTCATTGCTCTCTGTCTCAGGACCTCCACTGCAGTAAGCTTCACTAACTCACAAATTCTGCCTGCTCACACACAGGCTGATTGAATCTAAAGTTGTCCGCATAGACTCGGTTTCGTACACTCCTGCTCGTAGGACAATGTCAGACATCCCTGCAGATGCTGCCGTCTAAAGGACAAGTCAGCAGACTAATGAATGCTGCAATGGTGTTTCTGTGCCTCCCAATCTGCTTCTATCCCTCTCACTTTCTCTTTTCTGTCACATATTTTTTTTCTCTAAGCTCCTTAAGGATGGCACTTTATTATCTGTGTTCATATTCCTTCTCCTTCTTTTCTACTTCTCTACTTTACCCTCTGGAGTCTGAGGGGTTTTCAGACACTCATGTAGTCTGTCATGCCTTCACTTTTTACAAATTACAGCCATCTAAAATACTTTTTTCCAAAGTGTTACACAGGCTTTTGTTCAGCACAAACTCAACAACAGCAGTGTCAAAACAGTAAGAGTGTCATAAATCTATATTCTGATTAAATCTGCTCTAAACTTAGACTTTCCAAAAACCTATTTTCAGATGTGCTGATATGTTGTGAAAAACACTCTAAACATTTCTAGCCAAGACTTTTGAGCTCAGAACTGAATAAACAGAGCTGTTACCTACACACTGGTCATTACAGTTTTTAGAATTTTTATGTTGTTTTATTTCTAAAGTTTAACTAATGTGAGGTTTGGACATTGGACATTCATGAGGTGTCAGCACTCAGGTGAAGGTCTTTGTTCATGTAAGCGGTCTTTGTTTACAAAGACCAAATGGGTGCTTTCACACATAACAGGACCACTAATCCTCCACTGGCATGTCTGGAATTACCATGTTGTTATCATATGAATGGCAGATCATGGGTGGGGAAAAATGTACCACACTTTGACTCGCTATGAAAAATGTGGCTCTGCTTATTTATTCCCCTCTCACAAATATCTAAAAATATTTTTTGATTCAAGATATATATATATATATACACACACACAAACAAAACAGGAGCTTGCTCCGCATTGCTGGGAGTAAGTCAGACTGTTTTCCAGTTGAGGTTGGACTCCGCCAGGGCTGCCCTTTGTCACCGATTCTGTTCATAATTTTTATAGACAGAATTTCTCAGCGTAGCCAAGTGGTGGAAGGTGTCCAGTTTGGTGACCTCAGGATGGCAGATGATGTGGTCCTGCTGGCTTCATCAGACAAGGACCTCCAGCTCTCACTGGACCAATTTGTGGCCTAGTGTGAAGCAGTACCTCCAAATCCAAGGCCACGGTACTCAGCCGGGAAAAGGTGGAGTGCTCTCTCCAGGTTGGGAGGGTGTCTTTGCCTCAATTAGAGGAGTTCACGAATGAGGGTAAGAGGGAGTGGGAGATCAACAGACGGATCGGTTCAGCATCCGCAGTGATGCGGGCTCTGTGCCGGTCTGTATTGGTGAAGAGAGAGTTGAGTCAGAAGGCAAAGCTCTGTGCACCGGTCAACCCTCAGATATGGTCATGAGCTTTGGGTAATGGCCGAAAGAATGAGATCACAGATACAAGCGGCTGAAATTAGTTTTCGTTGTAAGGTGTCTGGGCTCTTCCTTAGAGATAGGGTGAAGAGTTCAGACATCCGAGAAGGTCTTGGAGTAGAGTTGCTGCTCATCCATGAAATCGTCATCTTAGGTGCATATCCACTGTCAGAGACATAATCTAAAACAAAAATTCCGGAAATCACAATGTATGATATTTTAATAATTTATTTGTGTTTTACTGCTGCAAATAAGTATTTGAACACCTGTGAAAATCAATGTTAATATTTGGTACAGTAGCCTTTGTTTGCA
>BRDA01093009.1:8196-24772 GCA_036984385.1 Crenuchus spilurus
GAGAGAGAGAGAGAGAGAGAGAAAAAACCACACCACCACATCAGTGTCACAGTGATGAGAATAAGCCATTGAAATAACACCTGCTTCTTCACTGAAGAAGTACACAGAGAAACAGATGGACTACAGTCTGTAATGGTAGAACTACAAAGTGCACCTGTATGCTCAGGGCAGCTAAAATGGACAGTGAGTGTACTGTAGATACGAAGAGGTGGTTATAATGCTTGCTGGCGCCAGATGTCGCCATCTGTAGGAGGCAACTGGCACTGCAGGCTGAACTGAACCATGCAGTCCAAAGTTACACAGTATTCTTGTTTTGTAGAAGAAGACTGCTGCTGTAAGTTCTCCTGCAGGCCCAGCAGGTTTGTCCAGGAAAATCTGTCCAGCTTCAACATTACACACAGACATCAGGGGGTCTGCAGCTGGGGTCAGAGTTCAGGATGTAGCCTGAGATAATGTCTTCTTCAGAGTTTGCATTGAGAAGGGAAGACTGTGTTTTACATTACTTTTGAACAGCTTTACAGCGACAGCTTTGGATGTTAAAATGACTATGTACAAGTTTTTTGGCCACTATTTAGATGTGTATTTGACTGCATACTCTGTGTATAAACTAAGTTACATGCATATATGATGTGGTATACATACATTCTTCAGTGATCAGGACCCCCCACAGAGCAGATATTATTTGGGTGGTGTATCATTCTCAGCATTGTGACACTGCTGTGGTGGTGGTGTGTTAATGTGTGTTGCGCTGGTATAAATGGATCAGATACAGCAGAGCTGCTGATGTTTTAAAACAATGATCCACTCATACCAACACAACACACACTAATACAGCACCACCACCTCAGTGTCACAGTGCTGAGAATGAACCACCACTCAAATAATAGCTGCTCTGTGCTGGTCCTGATCTCTGAAGAAACAGATGAACAAGGTACACAGAGAAACAGATGGACTACAGTCTGTAATTGTAGAACTACAAAGTGTATTTACTGTATATGGTTAGTGGAGCTAAAATGGACAATAGGTGTAGAGACAAGGGGGTGGTAATAATATTTTGGTATCTCCTGTTTTGGCCAGAAATCTTCTCATGCATTTTGGATAAAAAGTGAGTGAAAACCAGTTATAAAAATAGAATGATCTTTGACTGAACAATACCTTTGCACAGTGCATCTATTTTGCTTGTAAAAATGCATGAGGTGACCTACTTTAGTGCCTGTACTTTAATTTCAGGCATGGTAAAGGGAGACTTCTCACCAAAAAAGAGACATACCTCAAAAAAAGGGCATTATATTAGAATGAGTAGTTGCTCTATCACTGCAGCTCAAGGTCCCATTTAGGCTTTTTGTGTGGGTGAACACAATAAATACCCTGTCCTGCCTGCTCTGCTCTGAAACACCTCCAGCTCAAGAAGAGCTTGTTAACTGGTTGCTGAATCAGGTATGTTAGAGATGTGCAGGACTCTAATCCACTGAAAGAGCCTCTTTCTGAGTAGTTTTACAACCGGCACGCTAGAGGGCAGTAGAGTCTATGAATTCACAATGAACGTCTGTAATGTTCATCCTGGTCATTTTTGTGTGTTGCACTTTCAAGCCTAGTTGTTCCTGTACAGTAAGCTATGACTACATGTACTATAGACAGGAGTACATTTAAAGCCATAATAATAATAATAATAATAATAATAATAAAATGGCTCATTCATGATTCCTCTGATTGTATCCTTCCATATATATATATATATATATACATATACATATACAGTACTTGTCAAACATTTGGACACGCCTTCTCATTGAATGTTTTTATTTTTTCCTACACTGTATATTAATACTGAAGTCATCCAGACTATGAATGAACACATAAGGAATCGTGTAGTAAACTTAAAAGTGTTAAACAAACCAAAATATGTTTAGACTTTAGATTCTTCAAAGTAGACACACAACTGATGTCTCAAACACATTAAGAGGCAAGAAATGCAAGTCATGAACTCTTGACCAGACACAGCTGTTAACTGAAAGTCATTCCAGGTGACTACCTCATAAAGCTGACTGAGAAAATGCCAAGAAAGCTGCATCTAAGCAAGAGGTGCCTACTGTGAAGAATGTAAAATATAATCATATTCTGGTTTGTTTAACACTGTTTTGTTTACAATGTAGACATTTTTTTAAAGAATGAAACACCACTGAATGTCCAGAAGGTGTGTCCAAACTTCTGACTGATACAGTTTATATGTATATAAACATAACAGAATCAAAGCCAGGCCCTAACGTCATATTTATATATGATTAATTGTCTAATGACCATATTGAAAGTCTTCTGTGTTTGAATCTTCATGCTACTTAGTGGCTCATCATCCATGATTCCTCTGATTGTATCCATCCACCTTGTTCCTGGTCTTTTACCCTCTTCTCTGTTCTCTCCAAACTCCAGTCCCATCAGTATATGGCTTACACGGCCATAAAGAACCTCAGAGAAGACCACACTTCTCTAGTCTTTGTTTGGACACATTGAAGATCTTCATCCTTCATACTAAGCAGTTAACAGAGGTGTGTGGATCTCGTACGTGGTTAAAGTGCAGTACAGCAGTGCAGGAGCTCTTCTATTGTTAGGAAATGACAGTAAAAGCCAAAGCCGTGCTGTGTGAGCGAGGAACGCGACTGTAAACAGAACAAAAAGGGAAGACAGGCGCGGAATCGGGCCAAACACATGGGGCTGTTTTTGTGACATCATCAGCGCGAGCTGCATCCACACGACTCCCCAGCACAGCGCCGTCCGCCGCGCGCTGCTCCTCAGCCTGGCTTTGTTCGCGAGGGTCTCGCGCTCGTCTGCAGTGAAGCGGAGCTGCGGTGTATCAGCGAGGGGCGCGTGTCTCCGAGGCTGGAGGGGGAACAATAGAGAGCGGCAGGACCGGGATGTGGAGGCTTTAATGTTGTAGCAGCTCCTCTGGATTTTACCACAGCGTTCAGAAAAGCGGGGCAAGATGAGCGAGGCGGCCGAGGAGGGACCCAACGACCCGGACACCGAGGCGTTCTTTAAATCAGGTACGGGACGTGGTGTGATGGGATGGGAGATCGCATTGTTTTTGGGAAACAATGGAAGCAAGTTGAGAAATGAGTAGCTTGGGCTTTGTGTATGACCCAGAGAAACAAGAAGCTTTGGAGCCATTGTGTGCACACTAGGATGCTGCTATGTGTGGATAAAGAACAGGCACCATCACAACTGCATGGTTTGTCTATCTTCCATTGTGCTTTGCCACAGTGATGAAATAAGCTTTATTTACTGTACTTGGTGGCTGAGTAGGCGATGCCCAGGCTTTGTTTGACACCTACACTTCTTCCTGTCATCTGCTTCACTCTCACTCTCCCTTCTGGACTCTAAACACATGCAGAATGGCAATACTCTGAGCCCAAAGCCTACTGATGTGATGGAGGAAAGCTATACTGAAGCTTTGCTTCAAGATGATGCTCTTGTTTACACTGTAGGTTTGTACAGATTTGCATGTTTAGAAGAATCTGAGAAAGCACCATACTGCTATAGGGCTCATCACTGTGGTCTAGACGCAAGTGCCACTCTTGGATTGAATGAGTGGTTTATGCCTTCTGTATTGCAGTTTGTAAAGGTTTACACTGCTCAAACTAGTCTGCAAGATCTGTATGTCAACAGCTCCTGTTGCCTCCTGCTACCAACATGGATGCACCCAAAAACACAAGGACACACCCCAGCAGTCACATTATAACTGCTGTAGAGCATGGCCTGCCTCCTCTACACTTATCATTGATCTGAAGGAGAAGGGCTGCTTCTCAACTTTGGGTTTAGATGATCTATCCTCAGAGAATCCTGCTTTGTGAAAGAGGTCTTTGAATGGCACCGATATCAGAAGATCAGATATCGGATAAAAAGAAAGAAGGTAGAGTTGGTGATTGATGGTTATGATTTGTAGGATTCATCAAATAACATTCTGAAAACCATCCCTAGAAGGAAAGATTGAATGGAGAAGTTTGATT
The DNA here is from genome assembly GCA_036984385.1 of Crenuchus spilurus. Classification (NCBI taxonomy): domain Eukaryota; kingdom Metazoa; phylum Chordata; class Actinopteri; order Characiformes; family Crenuchidae; genus Crenuchus; species Crenuchus spilurus. Next base: position 12,198 of record BRDA01093009.1, read on the forward strand.
GGGCTCTACATCAGTTGAGTCCTGTACCAAATCTAGCCTGACTCACTCAGTCGTTAAGTGTTTGTTCTACATCATTTTAAAGGTAATTTTAAAGAAGAGATCAGATCAGACCAGTATTGAATGATACTCAATGTTTCTAGTGTTGTAGTACTGAAGTCCAGTCTCAAGTCTCAAGTCTCATAAATGATTGGTCTCAGGCTTGTCTCGTTCTCCATCTCAGTTGGACTCAGTGTTGTCTCAGTCTCAAGGATGGACTTGGAAATTATAGTTGAGGCCAGTCTCGTCTGAGATAACAATTAGAAATTTGTTTGTCTACCATTATTGAACATCAACAGTCCATTCAGACAAAATAAGTCTTTTCCCTACTTGCCTAAATCAAATCTGCATTCTGATTGGCTAACAGGGAAAAACATCTTACTGCTCTTCTCCTTCAGTATCCGATTAATACACTCATTTTATTTTTATGTGTACAGTTTTATGTCTTTACATTACCATGTCTGCAAAATCTGGATTTATACTCTTCGGTTGTTTGAAGCACTGTTACTTTCTATGGTTAAGAAGAAACAGCTGAATGTAAATTCTGCCACATTGAAATTGGCCTAGTGACTTTCTCTGCAGCTCAGAAGTTTGTTCACTGCTTGGCGAAGATTGATTTGTTCTTTTCTATGATGGCTTAAGTGGATAGTTCTTGTTTGAGGGCAGACATTATTCAGATTTAATTACAAAGACTACAACATAATAAATAATCATTTTAGGATGTATATTATTGTTGTGTTTTTACAAAACATACATTTGGATGGCATGGTGGCTTCGTGGTTAGCAGGGTCAATGCTGGGGTCCATGTCCTTCCTGTGTCTGCTGGGGTTTCCTCTGGAGTCTCTGGTTTCCTCCCACAGTCCTAAAACGTGGGGCTCAGGTGAATTGGTTACTCTTAACTGGCCTGTTGTGAATGTATATGAGTGTGTGCCCAGTGCCCAGACTCCCTGTCTCCTGGTTTTGGCTAAAATAGCTGAATGCCCTGCCCAGCGCCTGATGAAGGGGCGGGGAGACTCACCACAACCCTGAACTGGATAATGCAGTCAAGAACATGAATGGATAATGAAATGTAGTAGTGTATATATGATGTATAAATGATAATGAATTACAAACTGACATTTTTCCATGTTCTTCTTTTTATTTTGGTCTTGATCTTGACTTCATTCTTGTATCTGTTTTAGATAACACTACTGGTATCAAAAACATTGTTATTGTACCATCTCTACTTACAAGTGTGGTACACATCACAGCATGCATGAGTGGGTTTCTCTGATTGTGCACACATTGGACATTTGAGATCATTTAAAAGTAAATATCCAGCTTAGACCCTTACTTTGGCCATCTGTGGGAAATCCACTCCATGTACTAGTGTGTGTGTCACTCTTGTGTGTATGCCTGGATGAATCAGTGATTTTTTTCCAGCTGAAGGTCATGTTTGAAAGGGAGTTTTCCCTTTTCATGTGGCACCTTAATGCAAACCAGCTTCTTTGAGCCTAACCATCTGAAAACGGAATCAGTAATGATGGTGGTAGGACAAAGACACAGGCTTGTGGAAGTGTTGAGAGATGCATTGTGTTGTGGTTGTTTTCAGGGTACATGCTGCACTATGAGCAAATTTGGCCTCCACACATTTTGGAGTTTAGCAGGTTCAAACCACAGCCACTGTGAAGAGATCTAGACTCGCAGCTGAAGAATTAGAATCGAGAATATAGAAGATCATGCTGGACCTTCTGGAAATGCTATGTAGTTGATTCTTGATTTGTTCAATCTGGAAGTGGAGCCTGGGCTATAAAGACCACAGCACTGCTTTTTGGGGAGAGGGCTGAGATGACTTGCAGATGGTGGGGAGCTCTGAGAGAGTTATCAGAGAGGAGAGGGTGTCTTTGCTGTGGTTCGCTCAATGGATATAAGGACATCTGCCTCTACCAGCACAGGGAGATGTCATCAGCGAATTGTATTGATACGTCATGGCAGCCTCTGGCCCCAGGGGAGGCCAAAAGAGATGGAGAGGGATGGAGAGAGGGATAGAGCTGGGCAGAAAGATTGGTGAATAGCATTTTGAACAGCAACTATGATTTATAAAACACCTTATTCAGTCAATAATGTGATATAAAGATTAGCCTGCGTTATTATTATAATGTGAGGAAAACTTCTGAATGAGGCGGATTTAGTTTTGTTATCTAGCCTAACTGCTATAAACATTATATTAGCCAAATGAGAAGAAAGTATCTCAGCATCTCCAAAAGCACAACCCAAGTCAACTGAACAAAGTAGACCTTGCAAGTGCCATCTATTCACAAATGGTCAATATAGAAATACATAAATTAAACTAAATGTACTGTTCCAGGCATAGATAATGACAATATGACCTCAAATCAGTCACAATTAATTGAAAATTATGATTAATGAATGGCTGTTTTGTTCTTTATGCTTTGTGTTATCTTCACTAAAGCCAAAATGTGTCCAAATGATGGACACAGCCTTTTTTTTAAAGTTGCTCAATTATCTCAGTGTTTGAGTTCTCCTCCATGTTTTTTCCTTATTGCAGATTTGATGGCCTACAGCAGGGGAAGGCAACTCCAGTCCTGGAGTGCTGGTGTCCAGCACAGTTTGGTGATGTCACTGCTCTGACACTACAATTAAACATGCTAATTGCCCGCTGAGTTGAATCAGGTGTGTTTGATCCGGTAGATCACCAAACTGTGCAGGAAACCGGCACTCCAGGACTGGAGTTGCCCACCCCTGGCCTACAGTCTTGTGACTGTTTTTAAGGGGATGGCACAAGAGCACACAGTGAAAATGTATTTTAATTTTAAAGAAAAAAAAAAGAAAAGAATACTTAAAATAATAATAATTGAGCTCCGAATGGTAGTGTAGTGCCCTGCAATGCGCCCAGTGAGGTGGGTAGGGGACTAACCCTGATAAGGATTAAATGGGTGGGATAATGGATGGATGGATAGATGGGTGGGGTCCCAATGGCTCACAAAGTGAGTTTGACGCCCGGTCATACTGTTTCACCATTGGCAGCCGGGTCCTGAGAGAGCAAAACTGGCCATTCTCTCTCTAGGTGCTAGTGCTAGTCTTCACTAGTGTCAGGGACAATACAAGTAATTGTGAGAGTCATAGAGAATGGGTGAGTTGATAGCGGGACAATTGAGTTAATATAAATAAAAGTAATAATAATAATTGAAATAATTATTTTTGTATTCATTTTTGATGAATTGCCCAAACTTAGATGGACCATTTGTAGAGATACTCCATCAGAACAGATATCAACAGAATCTTGAAATATCCCAACGTTAAACTATCATCAACTGTGGAAACATTATCACTAGATTACCACAAACTCAGAAATGTCATGTGATTGGTTATCGATTGTCATTTGCATTTATATTTCACTGCATAGAAACACTGGAGCTGTGATTGGTCAGAGACCTCATATTGCATCATATTGTATTTCACCTCCTTTTGTGATTTCACTACTGCAAAGACTAATATCATAATAACAATTAACCAATGATTTTTCATGCTGAGAGAGAGGACAGCATTGTGAAAAATGAACAGAAAGAATAGCGCAGTGATCTAGAGCGAGACGGACAGAGTTTGAATGAAAGGCCTCATAAAGGCAGCAGTGGGTGTTTGCCCTCAGAGAGAAAAGCATTACGTGGCTGAGTGAGCAGTAATCCATTCACAAACGGCTGTGTGAAAGAGCTGAAGTGGTTTTATGTCCTCAGCCTTACGGCAGCCCCTATTCCCGCTTCAACGCCACTTTCAGCCGGATTAACCTCCAGCCAAACTCACACTCAACCATGTGTGAGGAGGCTTCAAGCCGGCCCCGTCTTTTAGCATACGCTTACTGCCCTCAACCTCAGCTATCTGAAATAAATCATTAGCAGGGACAAGAAAAAGATGTCTTCATCTGCGTCAGGAATGATTCAGAAGGCGTCTTAGCTATTAGCAAACAAGTCATTGGTCTCCAGCTGCTGGTTTTTAACAAGGCAAGCTGCAGCCAAGCGAGGGCCGGATGTCTCCACAGGTAATAACAGGAGCAGATTGGCACAATACAACCCTTCAATCAATACCTGTATAGCTTTAGCCTTTTGGTCAACAGCAATCGCATCCCTGTGAGGCTGATAGACTACAGCTGCAGAGCTTGGCTGCAGCTCCTGCTCTTCCTCTCCAAAAGCTACTCCACTCAGAGCAAGGAGGATTTTCTTCATCGATTACCTAATCACTCAGTGAGCTGGGATCAGGGCCAGGGCCTCAGAAGCCATGAATGATGTCATAGAGAAACGAGCCCAGGAGACGCAGGCAGTGACGTGACAGGGCTGTTCTAAATGACTTGATGTAAATGGACAGATTAGTAAGGTTTTGGGTCATCAATGTAGTCTATCTATCCATCCTTACATCCATACATCACAGCTGCCGTTACAGTAAAAGCACATAAACTTCACATCAGAATCAGAATGTTATGTAGTTTTGGAATATGTACAGTAATATTTTATATAATAATAATAATAATAATAATAATAATAATAATAATAATAATATATTTCATTAATTGTATTCATTTCATGCTGACTCTTGAAGGTGGATAGTGTGGGGCAGTCTCAGATGGATTGTGGTAAGATGTTCTAAAATTTGGGGGCTATGACATTACTTCTGTTCTCATATGAAAAATAACATTATTCACATGGTGTTCTACTGTTTTTATCCAATATTCTAAAAAACACATTTCTATAAGCATGTACCAGGATGTAAATCAGACCTTTGTTTTCAGGATATTCAAGCAAACTTAAAAAATTAAATAAGTAATTGTGAGTAATGGTGAAGTGTCCAATTATGTGAAATTAATCAATGAGGATGAAGGAAAGAACTCAATGTGATGTGGAATGAAATTTTCACAACCAAGTCCATTAATTTTATGAGACAGGATGTTTTGAAGGATCTTATCTTGTTTACCCTGGTTGCCATACATTTAATCACACATTCTTCAGATTTAACTTTATTAACAAAATCGTCATTTTCTGTAAATTTGTTATTGGCTGTTGTAGCTGCTCTATAGCAAGTTGTCAATCATTAAATTACTTGTTGGTATTATGATTGATATTCAGAGTATCCAGAGTATTGATAAACTCATCCAAGCTTTGGAGTGTTGGAGAGAGGCTGAGTGGGTTGACTGGCTGAATGGATTTGGGTGTTTAGATGGGTGTGTCACCATTTTTGTGATCATTATAGGTGGTGACACATTAACCCTTTGGAGTCGGAGGGTATTTCAGACACTCTGATGTAGCCTGACATGCCCTGACCTTTTACATATTACACCCATCTAACATTATTTGTTTCCAAAATGTTACACAGGCTTTGTTCAGCACAAACTCAGCAACAGCAGTGTCAAAACAGTAAGAGTGTCATAAATCTATATTTTGATTAAATCTGCTCTAAACGTAGACTTAAACCTGTGTGCTGATATATTGAAACACTCTAAACATTTCTAGCCAAGACTTTTGAGCTCTGAACTGAATAAACAGAGGTGTTGGCTACACACTGGTCATTACAGTTTTTAGACATTGTATGTTGTTTTATTTCTAAAGCTTAACAATTGAGTTGACACTCTATTTTCACTCAGCCACTAACCCTACATTGAATATTCATGAGATAGATGTGAACATCCAGGTTCCAGACACAAAAGGGGCTGTGCACACAATCCTGTGACACTAATCTTCCAATGGAATGTCCAGAATTTCCATGTCATTATCAAATGCATAACAGATCACATGAGTGGGCAGGACAAAATCACAGCTCTCTGACGAGTGGTGAAAAATGTGCCACTGCTGAATTATGCTTCTCTTACAATAATCAAAATATATATTTAGATTCAAGCATATCTATTTGAAAATTAGACCTTTTAAGGTTTCCAGGGTATGTTTAGTTTAGTTTAGTTTTGGGTTATATAAGTGTTTTTGCAGAATTTTGTTATTATCTCGCCAGAGGGAGTGCCAAATTCAGAGGGTTAAGAAATCCAGTAGAGGGTGAGTTTGATTGCTGTTCACAAAGAACCAGCTAGCTAAGAAGTTGGTATATGTCCAGTTAGCATAGATAGCTAAGCTAGCCAAACTAGAATCAAGGTAGATAAATAAACTGAACATGCATGGTTTTACACCTTATGAATAAACATACTGATAGACTTGACTTGCTGATTAATTGGGCTGATTTTTCTGTTTTTATATGATTGGCATTGGCTAATTAATTAAAAAATGGCACATTTACAAGCAGCCTTAGAAGCTTTCGATGAATGTCAGAAATCCTGTTATCACTTTATGTTCAGATGAAGTCATGAGTCATAAAATTATATATATATATATATATATATATATATATATACATTATATATCAGCTTCCCAGCTGTCTAAGTATCTTCATCAACCATTGTAAAAAACCTCGATCGTTGGTCTCTAAACAATATGGCAATAATGCCAGATTCAGTTTTGTAGTTATTCCTTATTTTCCTTGGCTACTCTGTCTCAGCGGGAACAGGAAGGTCATTACTTCTCCAGTCTTTTTCCCACTGTGCATGATGCAGTGGGCTGTTAGTCACTGGTGCGATACTTGACGTGTGTAAGAAGACAGATGAGTTCACGAGCTTTATTTAATTACTCAATTATTAAAGCCCAGAACTCAAAAAATGATGATTTAACATTTCATTTAGGCTATTATTATTAAATGCCATGCGAGTGAGCATGCAACATTTGAATAACATTTGAACTACATTTGAATAATCTCATTTGTTAAACTGGCCTTTTCCATTCAACTGGCCTTTTTTACATATATATTGTATTAGCACTGGAGTCAAATTTAGAGCAGGCTGATTGGATTCATTGACTGTGCTGAGAGGATGGTGATTTCTGTTGTGAGAAGCCTTGGCTTTGCTCCAGCAGTGTGTGTGTGTGTGTGTATGTGTACCCTCCTCCACTCTCCACATCATGGCGTCTTTTTGTGCCTCACACAACATGAGGAGAACAATAGGGCAAAATGGGCCACTGTCAGTTGGGACATTGAACACACCCAGGCTTTGGCCTCGCTGTGTGTGTGTGTGTGTGTGTGTGTTTCCCCCTTTGTGTCTGGCCTTCTGCATCCATCTAAGCACTCTCTCTTTTTTATTCTTTTCCCTGTTTCGTTCTCTCCCTCTTCCTCAGCCTCATCCTCATATATACACTAAGAAGCAGATGGCTAATTGGCCGGTGTGAGCCACATGGGTAATAAAGAGAGTGAGTGCAGATTTGACTGGATTATTGAGTCATGATCTGATGCTGAGCGAGAGTAAGAGAAAGAATGAAGGAGAAAAAGCGCAAGGGGTATCCCCTCCTTCTTAAAGGAATGGTTTGCCCCAAAATCCTGTTAAATCAGCCCACAGATGTAGTTGATCAGCCAAGAAGTCCAAATGTTAGGTCCTGAAACAAACACATCTGTGACACCTTCTGGAAGTGGTCAGAGAAAGTGATTGGGCTAATTTTGGTGACTACTGAATTCTACTGTTTGTTAGCAATGTTAGCTTTGCAGTTCCAGTTAAAGAAACAGAATTTGGACATGCATTGATGGAATAGACAGTTGATTAAATACATTACAGGTCATAAGTTTGGTCAAATTTGAGGTAGGACTGTGTTATTGGCTTTAGTATAGCTGTTTATTATTGTGCACAAGAGATCATGAGAAAAATGGCGGTTGTGAATATTTTGGGTGAACCTTTCCTATAAAGAGCCTGCAGTTCCCATATTCACCCTGCAGAACCATAAGCCTCAATGAGATGGTTCATGCTATCGGCTAATGGAGTCAGATCTTATTAGCTGATGCTCTGAATGAGGCTTTCTGATGGATTTGGAGAACAGTGCCCCAGAGGCCTCAAAGTGCTCTTCTGCTGATAAAGATGCTGTACCGCAAGGGCTGGTCGATATGATGTTATGTTATATATTATCATGATGATTTACATCACAATATTTTTCTGGGTTTATTATGATAATCATCATTACTGTCAAAATGACTTATCATTAAACATGACATTTAGAGCCTGTAACAACAATCCGTTTATAGTAGCTATATAACAACCAATACAGGACATTTGCCTTTAATATTGTCATTTTGTTTTATTAATTTGCTTTTACTTTGTTAAATTGTTATTTAGTCACTTATTGAACAAGTAAAATTGTAGCACATTCATTAATAAAGTAACACTATTGATTATAGTACCCGTCAAAAGTTTGGGCACATTGTCTGGACAAGTCATCCAAACTATGAGTAAACACATCTGTAATTATTTATAAACAAACAAGTGTTAAACAAACCAGAATATGTTTATATTTGACATTCTTCACAGTAGGCACCTCTTACTTAGATGCAGCTTTCTTGGCATTTTCTCAGTCAGCTTTATGAGGTAGTCACCTGGAATGGCTTTCAGTTAACAGCTGTGTCTTGTCAAGAGTTCATGACTTACATTTCTCGCCTCTTAATGTGTTTGAGACATCAGTTGTGTGTCTGCTTTGAAGTAAAATCTAAAACATGTTTTGGTTTGTTTGACACTTTTAAGTTTACTACATGATTCCTTATGTTCTCTTTCCACTGTTTCTGAGATTCAAGTGTCCTCTCCTAACTGCCTAATTTATCCCAGATCTTGACATATGCCACTGTTTATGAGACAATCAATACGATTCCCTCGTTTTGTGAGAGGTCTTAAGGCTGTGCCTGATTGACATATGTACACTTGAACCCTTGAACCCTTATAACCTTTTTTGCTGCTAGTGTAACTGAAGCAGAGATTTATGATATTTTAGGCTTATCATGTTTTATGCCACTTCACATTGAGTTGTAAGTCTTTTTTAAATGATTCTTGGTGCTTTTCTTTTGTTCTTGACTCAGTAATCTGTGGAATTCCCATCTCTAAGGAATACACCATCATGGGAACAGGCTGTAGCCTGGGCTAAATCGGGATATGAGCAGTATCTTTGGCTGAGTGCATTGTCTCGTAATTGAATTGTCCTAATGCTGAGTTAGATAAGGACTGGCAGCAGTCTTGGGAGTCTGCTGTATGGCTGCTGTTTGAGCAGGGGTGGGAAAATGGCCTTGTGCTAAAAGCTATTGATTTTTTATACTTGTGTACTCATATCCTTTGTGTGTGTGTGTGTGTGTGTGTGTGTGTGTGTGTGTGAGTGTGTGTGTGTGTGCGCGTGTGTGTGTGTGTGTGAAGAAGCAGCAGGAGTAATATCATGATGTAATATCTGCAGATGAATTTCATTTTTGGAGGATCAAATATGGTGCGCACACACACTCACTGACTCACACACACACACACACACACACACACACACACACACACTCACTGACTCACTTACACACACACACACACACACACACACACAGACCCGAACACAAATACACCCAAAAACCCACACAATCGTCCATACACACACACACACACACACACACACACACACACAGCTTATCTAGTCCCTGTATACAGTAAATATGTCAGTGTTAACTCAACACTATTAAAGTTAAATTAACACTGAGGGTGTCAAAATGTAACACTCCCAGTGTTAATTTAACTCTAATAGTGTTGATTTAACACTGGCAGATTTACTGTGTACAGAAAGACTAATAACATTGGAACCTTTGGAGGAATGCCTAATGCCAGGCATGGGCTAGAAGGGTATAAAGCCCCCCAGCATTGAGCTTTGGAGCAGTGCAACTGTGTTCTCTGGAGTGATGGTGCTTCAGTACTTTCGGAATGAGTTGGGGATGCGGTGGGGTGGTGATCGTAACTTAATACCTTTGATTTTGGAAGAAACGCAGGTGTCACAATACTTTTGTCCATATACTGTGTCTACACTACACCTTATTCATCTATTTCTGTTCTTAACTATAGAGGATGATATATTGACGTCATCACAAATGGCACTAAACAGTGACGTTTTGACCACACTGTGCAGCCTGGATTAAACCAGTCATTTACTTTGCTCTAAGCCTTCATTATCTCAGGTACTAATTAGAGTTTTTTTTAATTAGCAGACTGAAGGCGGTTAATTTGGGAGCTTGGTGAAAATGAAATGTGCTGGAAATGCCAGAGAAGATTTATACGCATTTGTGGGTCATATAACTTCAATCCCCTGTAGATACCTCCCACAGATTTAGAGACTAGATCCCCGGTGTGGCTCAGCCGGCTCCTCGTAATGAAAACTGGAGGCGCACCTACAACAGCCTTCTCCGGCCTCTCAGAGGGAGCACCAGCTTTGATGAAAAGAGGAAATGAAAATAGGTATAGCTGGAAAGCTATTTTCCCATTCATTGTTGTCTAGAAGGGAGCATTTGAGGCTAACCTTGCCCAGTCATAGAGAGCTTTACTGGGCCTAAAGCTGCTCACACAGCCCCAAGGACATGCGGGTGGAACCAGAGAGGACTCATGCATATTTAATCTCCCTCACTGAGTCAAGTTCACTGTAGCAGAGGGTGATAGAGAACGAGCAAGCAGAAGAACAGCGAGGATGAACCGGTGCATGTAATGACCCAGAAAAAGAATGACTCTGCCTTCTACATTATGATGATAATAAATCTCTCAGTCTGGATTTATAAGAAATAGGCCTCCTTTAGTGTTATTTCTTTAATTAGATCATTGTAATAGAATTAGAGCTGTCACTATTGATTATAATGGCAATCAAGTAATCTACTGATTGTTCTGGAGAGTAATCAGTTGTTTAGCCAAACAATAAAAATGGAGTGATATTCAGCCATGTTAGGCCATTCAGAGATTTCAGAATAGTGCTTTAAAACAAACATAATTATGGAAAAAGTTCTTTTTTAACCTTTTATTATTGGTCTGATTATATCTAAACTGATATAATAAACTTATAATATGTTGTGACTTATCACTACTGCAAATTCTCAATGTGCAGTACTGTAGTGTGCAAAAAATGTATTTTATTTATTATCTTTCTTTCCTTTCTTCCTCTTTTTCTGCATCATCAAGACATCTAATGAGGCTGTACATTGTACGATGTAAATAAATGCTTTCATCCTCTACTGTTCCAAAGTTTTCCCTAAATTTCAGAAGAAAATGCTATTTCCTGGTCATTTCAAGACTACACTCTTAAAAGAGATGGTTCTTCAGGGCTTTTGAATAAAGAACATGGTTGATATAGAACCCTGAACACTCAAACAATCCAGAGGGTTCTTCAGATTGATGAGGAATGATGGTTCTGTATAGAAGCCTTTTGAAAATGGTTCTACAGAGCACCAAAAAGGGTTCCTCTATTATTACAAGCTTGACATCATAACTACCGGTACAACACTTTCCTCATCAGTCTGAAGAACTCTTTCAATGTGGAAAGAACACTTTATCCTTGGTTCATGGTTTTAAGAACCATCTTTTTTAAGGGTGTATGATAAAATCCACGAATGCTGCTGCTCCAGATACTCGGTCTTTTATGATAGAAGGAGAAGGTGAACGTAGGACAGTTTCACTGCGGTTAGCTCAAGAAAAAGGTTCACTAATGCTAGCTTATAATACATATCTGCTGAGGGCTTTAATGTCTCACTACAGTGGCAGATGACTGATGGAAATGGCTGGATGGGCGCCGGCCTCCACTCCTACAGCCTCAAATATTAATCATCAGAAATTAACACCCATCTGCCTGCTCTGTAATCTTTATTAAAGCTTTATTTAATCCACATTTAGTCATGATGTCTGAAGTAAACAGGACACTCTATATCATAGTGTATCCATGACATTTTCTTGTCCCATGATACAATATATATATACTAAGCGTCCGGTGGAGAGTAAACAGCAGCACTTTATCAGAGACTCAAAACTGACTCAAATGCAAAAAATAAAACAATGTGTTTGCATGGAAATAACTCAATTTAATGTGACATCCCAGACTTTTGATCAGTGGTATGTATTTGAATGGTATTGTGTGATAAAGTCAGTAAATAGTCATTTGTGTGAAGAATACAGAGACACTATGTGACATAAATACACTGATTCAACTGTTACTATAAGAGAGATCTTTAGTCAAATAAATATGTATTAACATGTTATAAACTGCTGTTTAATCTGTGTTTCAGTGTTTAATCAGTGTTTCTTCACTGGTTTACACAGTAGTTTTTAACTTTGGATTTTGACTTTAATCTCTTCAGCTCTCCAGGCCTCCTTTGATATTACATTAAGATTCAGCCACAGCATTGATCAGCATGTCATCCACACAGGTGATTCTGGACCTTGTGTAAATGTGGCATCTGAAAGTGAAATCCTGCAGAGTAAGAGCTGCTGCGTTCAGCATTCTCACTGCCCACACGCACACACACACACACACACACACACACACACACACACACACACACACAAACATCAACATTCAAAGAGAGAAAAGCATGGGGTAAGCCAAAAAGAGGGAAAGCTAGACTACTCTGTTAAAAGAAAGCTGCTTGGCTAATGCTTTTAGAGCATAATATTTCACCAGTGGAGAGACAGAAATAGCAAAGAGAGAGAGAGA
>BRDA01093018.1:2239-15858 GCA_036984385.1 Crenuchus spilurus
ATCCCATGCACCGACTGCTTTTGCCTCACAGTGGAGTGTAATCAATTCGAAATCTTTATTTCGGTGTATGTGTCTGTTCACGTGACGCTCCGCCAGTGTTTTGACTTCCTTACTGACTGTTTAGCTGCATGATTCTAATAATTTTCTAGACTATTTATTAATTTGCCTGATTTTTCGACATTGACGTCTCATCCCGCTCCCGCGATGACTGACTGACTGACCGACTGCTCCCGCAAGGGACGATTAATTGTTGTCCCGCGCCGCAAGGTCTTGTAACGGGTCCCGAGGGAGTCCCGCGGTAATGCAGGCCTCTACTCTGATGTAGTCTGACATGCCCTGAAATTTTACAAATTACACACAACTAAAATTATTTTTCCCCAAAGTGTTAAACAAACTTTAGTTCAGCACAAACTCAGCAGTGTAAACAACAGTGTAAAAACAGTAAGAGTGTCATAAATCTATATTTTGATTAAATCTGCTCTAAACTTAGACTTTCCAAAAACCTATTTTCAGATGTGCTGATATATTGTGAAAACACACTCTAACCATTTCTAGCCAAGACTTTTGACCTCAGAACTGAATAAACAGAGGTATTGGCTACACACTGGTCATTACAGTTTTAGAAATTGTATGTGGCTTTATTTCTAAAGCTTAACTAATGTGAGGTGACACTCCGTTTTCGTCAGCCACGTACCCTACACTGAATATTCATGAGATAGGTGTGAACAATCAGGTGAGAGGTCTTGGTTCAATCCACATTCCACGGCCACTATTCCACCAATGGAGTGTCCATAATTACCATATCATTATCATATGAATGACAGAGTGCAGCTGTCTGACATTGATTCCAGCTATATATATTTGAAAAGTAGACCTTTCAAGGAATGTTTAGTTTTGTTTCTAGGATAACATCTCGCAGTGTTATACTGTATAAGAGATGATACCAGAGGGTTAAGACCATTAGGACAACTGATTAAAATAAATGACTTTGAAGCAAGTGTTACCTAAAAATGAACTTAAACTAAAAAAATGTTTTTGTTTTTGCAGAAATGATGCAGACATATGACTTTTGGTTAACTCCACAGAAACTCTGTGCACATTATTGATAAAGTGGTTTTTAGGCTGGAAAGCCAACCCTATCCTGAGCTATATTGTTACGAAGCAAATCCTCCGGCTGAATTATGAGTGGTTCTGCGTAAAGTGAGGGGTCGATAGCTTGGAGGCTACAGCTCATCCTTTCCATACACAAATAGAGGGCCATGAGCCGTGTCTGCGCCATTACACAATGTGCAGCAGCACGAGTGTCAAATCTCCCATTAACGACATATTGATCCTGTCCTTACAGTTTAGTGGAGCCCACCTCCTCTCCATTCTCATCACTTTCCTTTTCTCCTCTTTTTCTCCTGCCTGTGGGGTTGTATGGGAGGCCTCTACTTTTCTAGAGACCGGGGGGAAGATTATGGTGGGCTTCCTACACCGGCAAATGACTAATATGCTGTCCAACTAGATAAATTACTCTTTAAGCAAGAGAAAATAGCTCCTGTGAGTTGCTTCCCACTCTCTCTCTCTTTCTTTCTTTCTCTCCCTGTCTCTCGACCTCTTCTCCATGCAACAGGTCTTCGCTCATTGTGAATACAGCATGCAAGTTGATCTGACGGAGGACAATGAAGGAATTATGCAAATGAATCCCATCTATGTCAATGGATTATAAAGACCACCACCCCGACCCCTTTTTTCTACTCTCTTTTTATTTTCTGCCTCTCATCTGATGGAATAGGCTTTAAAGCCTGGTGTCATGACTCATTTTCTATAATTCAGGCCCTCTTCACCAGTGGCTCATCATGCCGCCTTGTCTCTCGCCGTTTTCCTTTTTCATTTGAAGCCATGATGTAAACAAGCCTTACATCAAGATAACACCACCCTGACAAATGAAAACAATGTGGAAAATGCTGTGATTGGATTAAACCTTCATTATCAGATCTCAGATAAAAAATCTGACAACTGCCTCAAAAAGGTCACTGGTCAGGCATCTCTCCTGCCCCCTCATGGCCAGCACAGAAACTACAAATAAAGAGAGCTGATGTAGAGCAGAAAACAGGACGGTACACAAAAAATCCTTCAAGAAAGCACAGAAGCGGTAAAGAATGTGTTACACTTATTTTCCTTCTGACTCAAACTAAAACTAATCAAAAGGAAGGAACTGAGACTGCCAGTGGAGTAAGAGAAATTGAGGTTTTTAATTAAGATCAATGCCACTCTTTAAAACATACATCAACAGGATCTGAAAGGCTGGTTTGTCACTTTTCAAATGTATGCTTTCTTCATCAGCCTTTAGTCCAAGTTTTAGACAGAAGCAAAGAAAGAAAAAAAGAAAGTGAGCATGATTTTATAACCAAAGCACACACTTAACAGTCTGAAGTGCGTGTTGATGCATAAGTTTATTATGAATGATGTAATATGTAAACAAAATATGTAATCCAAATGGACCTCAGTTCAATTAAGCAGAGCAATAACAGACCATTGTCAATGAATACTTTTAAAATATCATAAAAAGCAATGTATATACACAACCTACAGCTATTACATTTTTAAATGAGACAAATACATGGCAGCAGTTCACAACAAAAACATTGTACATACCACAGTCTTTAGCTAACGGGTATGTCCATATTTCACCAAATCTAAGCTCAGCTGATGTTCTTTACCTTGATTAGAAATTCCATGATGATCAATCCAATATAAAAACTCCAAAATTGCTTTGAATACAATTTCTTCACATTAACCCTCTACAGTTGGCACTCCAGCTGGTGACATATTAACAAAATTACACAAAAACACTTTTTAAAAAACAAATTTGATCCTAGAAACAAAACTAAACACAGCCTGGAAACCTTAAAGAGTCTACTTTTCAAATATATATTAATTGAATCGAAATGTATTTTTAGATTCTTCTGAGAGGAGCTTAAATAAACAGAGACACATTTTTCAGAGCGAGTCAGACAGCTGTGCTTTATTTTCCACCCAAATGCATGATCTGTCATTTATATGATAATGATATCATAATCCTGGACATTCCATTGGTGGATTAGCGACTGTGGAATGTGTGGAATGTGCAAAGACCCCCCATCAAAATGGCTCTCACATGAACAAAGTCCTCTCACCTGAGTTTTCACACATATGTCATGTTCATTGTTGATTTGACATTGAGTGAAAACAGAGAATCACTGCATATTTGTTAAGCTTTAGAAATAAAACCACATACAATTTCTAAAAACTAATGAGCAAAGGTGTAGCCAACACCTCTGTTAAATCAGTTCTGAGCTCAAAAGTCTTGGCTAAAAATGTTTAGAGTGTTTTTTACAATATATCAGCACATCTGAAAACAGGTTTTTGGAAAGTCTAAGTTTAGAGCAGATTTAATCAAAATATAGATTTATGACACTCTTACTGTTTTGACACTGTTGTTGCTGAGTTTGTGCTGAACAAAAGTCTGTGTAACACTTTGGAAACATAATTTTGTTGTATGTATTGTCTGTATTTTCTGAAAAGTCACATTATGTCAGACTACATCAGAGTGTCTGAAATGCCCTCAGACTCCAGAGTGTTAACTTACATTGAAAGTAAATAAAGCCTTCTGTAAAGTTACCATTTTGGAGATGCTTGTTTAACTTCAGACAGAGATGAATAACCTTAACTGTAGCACTTTTAAAAAAAGTGTGAAAATGGTCATATCAGCAATTTACCAAGTAAACAAGTGGATTTTTTGGGGGGTTAAATCGACTTGCTTTATTTGGAGAGGACACTATTGCTGCCTATACATCAACTAACGATTATCTACAGATGTTCACATAATTAACATACTATCTGTAAAAACTCTAATGTGGTTTAGATTTTGAGTTTGGGTTTAACTGACAGTTGAGTATAATAGATAATTCTCAAAAAATTGAAAAGCACCAAGAATGGCCAATCCAAAGCAAATGGTATTTAAACATAGATCCTAAGAAGAATCTACAATGTGGGCCCTATAATTTCTGTCTGTCACGTTACAAGAAAGTAGGCAGACAACCTCAGATGAAAATTAAAAACCTGATTTAATAGAGATTCTTATAAACATAACAATAGTTGGCAAAGGTACAAAAGGGCAAATCCAAAGAGCAATGTAGACAAAGCAGACAGGCAAGACGTAACACACGGGCAAACACAACAGGCTTGGTATGAACTGATACTGCAGTTTATGTAAGTGTCCTTAATGAGCAGCAGATGAAACAGTTTACGTCCTGTGATTGGCCCTCTGTGTCATGATCATCCAGGGCATTTTGGGAACTGTAGTTTTGTTAGTGTGAGGTGCTGAATCAGTATGGCATGGCTACTGAAAAATACAAAGAATGAGTAGCATCTGTAATGGCATCTGAGCAACATAACGTCTAAATGCACGGAAGCTAAGCAGGTCTGGGTCTGGTTAGTACTTGGATGGGAGACTGCCAAGGAAAAACTTGTCTTTGCTAGAAATGGTGTTGGTGGACAACAGGAAGTTATGGTCTGTGTGCATCCCAGTGCCGTGATGAACACAGTATAAATGACATTATGACACTGAGATCCCGATTGTCTGAGAACAGAAAAAGATCCCTGGTCCACAGTTCTGGTGCAGACCAAAGCTGGTCTGGTGTAGGACAAAGCTGTATACATGGAAGAGGGCTGCATGGCTGAGAAAGGACAGATAGTTTAATTTGTAAAGTGATGAGGCAGAAATACCACCTATAAGGGGTAGAAAGATGAAAAAAACAGTAAAATGATGGGAAAAAAACATTCCTAGACATTATGGCAGACGTTCTTGTTCATGATATGAAGCCTAAATTAGATTTGCCCATTCTCTGATCTAATAAAGGCATTCCTGGTTGCTGTAGGACCGAGGGAGGGGAAGATGTGCGTGGACTCTAAAGTGGTCACTGCAGTTGGTGGAAGGTGGAGTACAGGGGTGCTTCTTCCATCCTCTCTCTCTCTCTCAGATGATGAGGCTCAGGTTCTTGCACTGCTTAATAATAACCTTCACGTCTTGCCTCTTTGTTGTCCAGTGAGCTGAGCGCCATATTCAAAAGCTTTCATCCTGCTGAGAAGGTGAGGATGGTGATGGTGAAATGGGAGGGATGAATATACACACACACACACATACTCACAGAAGCCTATGATTACACACACCGGCCTGAGCAGACAGGGCAATCATGTGGTCTTCCTTTTTGCAGCCCAGTGATGGGAGGAATACATATGCATTCATACTCAAACTCTACAATATACAGCATTCTAGAGAATATTAGAAATATAAGATCAATATAGTTTTAAATCCTGATTGATTACATGTCGGTTTAGTCATTGCTGTTTATAATTTCACTTATTTCATAGTTTATCTTTCCACTGTTTTATCTTCTTTTCAAACAATGGACACAGGTGCGGATTTAGAGATTTGAGAACACACCTAAAGGAATGGAGCCCCCGGATACAGCTTTGATATTTTTAATTTGTATTTTTATTCCATCTTCAGATGTTTCAGTTGGTTTTAAAGATGTAATTTAATGTGACTAGATAAGCCAAATAAAAATTGAACAACAACAACAAAAAACTAAAACTGTCACTATGTTTAGTACATGAGTAGGTCATAGGTCATTGAAGTTTAGGCCTGCTCTCCTCTTCCTAAATTCATGGCTCCACATACATGCATTGTGACATTAGTTTCAAGACTAGCTGACTCCAAAGCCATAGATTACACTTCAGAGGCCTTGTACATACCTCTTCAGTGACAATATCTGATTAACAAGGCTCCAAAGCTGTGAGTTTAGTCTCACTGCCACATGCCCACTTAGCTAACCTTGGGGTCTTCTAACAACGTGACTAAAATCATTCTAAACCAATCATGACCCTTCTCCACATTTTAACCAATCACAAAATTACACGATTCCAAACCTGTATGTCTTTGTCTCTCTAAAGCATATATACTCTGCTCTTTTGAACAATAAACTGGGAAACCATTTTGAGAACAGCCTCTGCCTCTGTTATCATTTGAACTCCCCCAGCGCGCTGCCAGCCGAGGAGGACGGAGGAATCCTGCATTCTACTAGTGTGTACAGCTCAGTATTTCAGTCGAACCCCAGAACCTACAAACGGTTCTAACAACAGATAATCTTAGAAAAAACTCCACCTAGTGGTCCTAATTCCTCACCTTTGACCAAATGAAAACTGCCAATCAGAGCCAGAAGGAGAGTCTGTCAGAGTCAGTCACTGCTTGTGGTCTGCCCCTTTCCAGTAGCTTTGGAGGCAGGGCTGGAGAGCAGCGGAGAGGGAGTGGGAAGGACCTGGAAGTTGTGTTCATTCATATTTTTAGCTCTGACTACAGCTTTAATATTGCATTTTGATAAAGTGTGTGAAGTTATTATAACAATTGTACTATTGTCAATTACAGCTCATTCAAATATTAGTATATCTTTTAATATTAATATATACAGGATATCTAATTTGTATGTTAAGGCCCCAAATAAATGGGGCACTAGATAGCCTACTTTTACCTATAATAATAATAATAATAATAATAATAATAATAATAATAATAATAATAATAATAATAATAAACCTGTGAAGAGAGAGAATAAAAATATTTATATTGTAATTCTATTGTAAATCTTCATCATCTACCTCTTACATTTGGAACTCACAAACTAATGAATTTGCCAGTAATAATTGATTTAAAGTCAATTTAATGGGAGTTGAACTTTTTAATACAATCAGTAATTGTCAATTGTTGATACTTTAATAATGTAATTCTTATGGTCTTATGCCATACTGAAGTAAACAGACTATAAAATACAAAATTAAACAAAGCGCAAAATAACAAAAAAGAAGGAGTGCGAAAATATAGATGGACAATGTATTTAACCTAAATGTTCCAGGATGTTATAATATGGTAATTAAATAATCTAATCTTATTTGAGGATAGGGACTGATGTGATTGTATTGTTTGTTTATTCAGAACACATTATTCTCATTATTCAAATCTGAAAAAAATTCTGCTGATAACACTTTAAGATGCAGTTTGGCAGGAGGGACAGACATAGTGCCATCAGAAATTAACCACAGTGCTCTACTTCCATCTGCTGGTCTGTGTGGTGATTGCTATGCATTTTTTTTTCTTTTACAAATGGAGTATTTGACAGTGGAAGTTGTAACATTGTTGTGAGGAACTGGATGACTTTAAGTCGTGAGAGCATCAGAGAGGTCAGATACTGATGTTGGATGATTATAACTCCAATTTATTGTGGTGGCAATTCCGACAAACAATCCTGGACTCAAGTGCTGAATGAAAAATATGTTATTAGTAGGAAAACAGAATAATGCATTTAGTCAGATAAAAACATAAGCTCTCTCCCTCTGAGCTGTGCTTATTTTATATGTACGTACATTTATACACCTTATCGCTGTCCTTGACTGACCCTGTATTAGAACATTCAGTACAGCAAGCAACAGATAGATTATATAAATTATAAATGACCCTGGTGTGTGTGAATGAATGTGTATGTCTATGTGTGTATGAATGTATTTGCCCAGATATGGATGGACGTCTTGAGTGATCACCCTTGTGGTCCTCCAGGTGGATGGTCACTTCCTTGTGTGGTTGCGTTCTAAGTGTGTAAATGGATTGTGTTGATTGTAAAGCATCCTTGGGTATTAGAAATGTGCTGTATTAGTGTAACATTCATCCATTCAAGACAGTATGAAGGACAGGACCAAAGAAGACAGTGACCAATACAGTGTAGTGATGAGAAACTATAGTATTTTAACAGAAGACCTTTTCCAAGAGATGTATAAAAGGTCAGTGTGTGGTTGGTTGCCCTGCTACGCTGCTCGCAAACACCAGAGGAAGCTGTGGTGCCACCACTCAACAAAGACATCTATTTAAACCTGCTGGCCCTGTTACTTAATGGCTAACAGGTTACCAGTGATCTTTGTATGATGAATGTGGTCAAACGGCCCGGTCAGTATCGTGATAAATGAGCCGTGAGTTTACTCTCGAGTCTACCTCTCTCTCTTGGGCTTCTCAAGGCTTTGTCTTTTGCTTTCTCAAGCTGTCTGTTCATTCTCTCAATCTCTCTCTAGTTTTTGGAAGACTTATTTTGTTTGTTTGCACTGTCTACATGAGGTTTGTCTTCCCTGGAAAGTTATTTATGCCCCTGTTTGAGTTTTGGGAAGCGATGGCCAGATGAAGCCTTTATGCTTTCCAATTGGTTCAGAAAAAGATTTATTTCTTAGGCTTCCTTCGTGTGCACACCCTCTGTTGGTCAAAACCTTTATTGTCATTTCAGGTGTTTGGGATGGCATCAACAGTGTCAGTATGAGAATAATCACTGCCAAGAATAGAAATGAAAACACCTTAATTTGATTTTATGTGGCTCGTTCATTCATCTAATCAGTTGTTGATGTGTGATGGTTAATGTCAGTGTGATTTTAATCAATGTTTAAATAAATCCAATAGGACATGGGGTTTATATTAAAATTGTTGCAGTGATGGGTCAGTGTTTGTGTTTATGAATACTGGGTGGTGGCTTTCCTAGGAAACAATATTAAACTTGAATAAAAACATGTAAATTTCACAGTGATCCATTGTGCTTCCTCATTGGTGGTCCTAGCCTTGTGAACAACCCCTCCAGGGCCCTCCGATCTCCAATTTGAAACTGACTCATGGGCTTGTGGTTCAGAAACTAGTCATCAGTTCAATCTCACCAATGAGACCCATGTGAAGTACCCTACACTCTTAAAAGAGATGGTTCTTCAATGGTTCTTTAGTAAATAAATGTTTCTATTTAGAAATGTGAACTCTCAGTAACCCAAAGGGTTCTTTGCATGGTGAAAGGATTTTTCAGATTGTTTCTTCATACAAAAAAAAAACATTGGGTTCCTTGAGTGTACATGGTTCTGTATAAAACTATTTTCTTTACTAAAGAACCCTTGAACCATCACTTTTATGATTGTGTGTGTTGTGGATGTGGCCGCCCACCACCAGAAGACTGCTTTAGGCAATTGTACTCACTGCCCTCTAGTGTGTACCTTCAGTTCAGGATGACTTAAATGTGGAGGTCAAATTCCTCTGTGTGCAACGTCAGGGTGTCCCTGCTCATTTAAATGTTGGTTACAATTGGAGTAACATTTGTCCCAGTTTGATTTTGTTATTAGGGTTTTATCTTCCCTGAGCTTTGAGTCTGGATCAGACCTGTAACAAGATCTAGTTCAGAGGAGAAAGTTTGGGGGTCTATACTACATTAGCTGACGTTTAGCTTTGAGCATGGTGACCTTCCATGTCCTGTTCTACTGACAATGCTTTTTAATGGTTCTGTGCACACCTGTGAAGACCTTGCAGTATAATTAGACGGGCCTGGATATTTTTGGAAGCACTATTCAAATTGGTAAAATTACAATTTAATTGGTTTTGAGAGTTTCAGAAGACAATGTGCAACATGACTTTGAGTAAAATCTCATTACAATAAAACATTTGACCGTAGATGTGGGAACATTGCTGTGAGGACTGGATTAGGTTCAACCATGAGAGCATTAGAGAGGTCAGGTACTGATGCTGGATGATTAGTACGCCAACTCATTCTTAAGGTATTGGATGGAGGTCCATCAAGTCAAGTCAAGTCAAGAGAGGAATTTGTTTTTTATCTTTTACAGAGTGACAGTATTTGAATATCAGTGAAGAATTTGAATAAATTAAAATATCTTCTGAATCAAAACAGTACAATCCCCAAAACATCGTCCCAGTCTAATGACTTCACTCCGTCCTCACCTACAGTGACTGTTTTAGAGGTATCCAAGTAAAGATGTCCCTCTGGTATGAAGCACAGGAAAGCCCCTGTTGTAAACAAACTCTTATCAAGTAAACACATCTATTTATTTCTCTCCATCTCTCCATCCCTCTCCTCTCTCTGGATCGCTGCAGGGATCTTAATTAAAGTCACTGCAGAGTCAGGTAAATGAATGAGGAGGGCACTCCTACGAGCAGACCACTTCATATGATCTTAATCATAGCTAAACTAATTAAAAGTTCAATCCTTCTGCAAAAACATGGCTCATTTATTTTCTGCTTCTGATCAAGAAGTCAGGCTAAATATATCACTAAGTTTAATACACTGCAAACAGCAACTCTACACAATCAACACAGCAGCCAAAAATGTTTATAAATTAAAAATATTCTTCTTTCTGTTTTATGCAAGAGTTGAAAAGGTGAATAAATGGATTACATGGGCAATTAAAATGATGTGTTGTTCTCAGAGGTCTATTTCAAATAAGCCTTTGCTTACTTTCTGTCTCCAGTGGTGCTGAACAATGGCACAGATGTGCAGGATCCAGCTTGTGAAAGCATTCCAGTATGATAAGCATCTGACATGCCTTGACCTTTTCACAAATTACACATATCTAACATTATTTTCCCCCCAAGTGTTGCACAGGCTTTTGTTCTGCACAAACTCAGCAACAACAGTGTCAAAACAGTAAGAGTGTCATAAATCTATATTTTGATTAAATCTGCTCTAAACTTAGACTTTTCAAAAACCTATTTATTAGATGTGCTGATATATTGTGAATAAACACTCTAAACATTTCTAGCCAAGACTTTGAGCTCCTAAACAGAGATGTTGGCTACACGCTAATCATTACAGTTTTTAGTAATTGTATGTGGTTTTATTTATAAAGCTTAACTAATGTGAGGTGACACTGTTTTCCTCAACCACTATCCCTACATTGAATAGACCATCTCTTTGTGGAGCAGCTTAAACAAGTTTAAAACTCTTGTTGTAATGCATTGTAATGCTCTTATATTGTGTATAATTGTCTATCTTTCTTTCTTTCTAGGTATTAGTGATGGTTTTGTTCTAACAGTGTCTGAACTGAAGAGCAGAATGGACTCTAATCTGTCTGTACTAGCTGACATGATTCTTTTCATGCAAACAAAGCACTGTTGTACATCACTCTGAATAAGACCATGTGCCAAATGCTGTAAATGTAAATGTGATGACCAGTCAGGTTCCTCTTGTAATCTGCAGTGGGAGGAAAACAGCACTCTCTGCAGGCCAACATGGGTCATTAAATAAAAATTTCAACATAACATCCCTTAGGATAAACATTCTGTAAGAGCAGCATTTGTTTTAAAGTCCTCCATCCTCAGCAGAGAAATGCTGACTAGCTTTTAAACTTTGCTCAAGCTACTTTTACTTTGAACTTATATTCAAATACTGCAGGAATATGACCGCACCCAGGCCTACAGTGCTGATCAGCAAATCCAACATTCACATTTGAAGTGAAGTAGATATAATAATTTGGCAGAATAATGTTTTGGACAGAATGTAAGGACATTAAATTTTTATTCCAGTATACAAATAATTGGAAGTTTTAAGATATGTCTTTGTAAACTTTGGGTTTGGCTGCAATAAGTCTCTACTGACTTATTCAAAATGCCTTAACTCTCGATTGTAATAAATACAGTCCCTGTCATATGTTTCCTCCAAGGTACATGAAGCCTGCCATTTCAGCATTTCAATTTCCCAACCATGCGGCATTGCCAAGCTTTGCAGTACGCTTGGAGGAGAAAGTCTTGATTTCCTTCTGCGATTATGCAGATATATGGTATTATGCAAACAGATTATGCAACAGAATCAGTTCCTACTCTGCAAATAAGAGACTTTCCACTAAATCTGCATCAATACTTGATGGAACTGAAGTTTGTTTCCACTTCTTTTGCCTCTGCTTTGATTTTCTGTCCATCCATCATCCATTCATTAAAATCCACCTACACTCTTAAAACAGATGCTTCATCAATGGTTATTTAGTAAAGAAAATGGTTCTATATACAGCCATGAATGCTCAAATAATGCAAAGGGTTCTTTACATGGTGAAAGGAAAGGAAAATAATGTGCTGTTAATGGTTTGATATTAAACCTTTTGAAAATATAGCCCCAAAAATGGTTCCTCTATTATTACAAGCTTGACATCATAACAACAGCAGAACCATTTTAGGTGCTACAGACTGTAGAACAACTTTCATAAAGGTTCTGTATAAAACCATCTACAAACCTTACTCATCAATCTGAAAAACCCTTTCACCATGGAAAGAACCATTTATCCATGCAAAGGGTTCTTTGGGTGTTCATGCTTCTATATAGAACAACTGTGTTTACTAAAGAACCCTTGAAGAACCATCTTTTTTTAAGAGTGTACATAAAAAAATGTTATTCTATGGAAATGCTCCAAGAATCTTTCACCTTTATTTTTAGTAGCATATCTGTCTATATGTACATTCATCCATCGGCCTATAGCTGCCAAAAGCAGGTCTACAAAAATTCTCATTCCTAACTACTACGATGAATACATGTGTTCCATGTGGAACCTGTTAAACACTCCTTCTCACTTAAAAGCAAAATGTTTTATTTCTTAAAATGTCAGCCCAGGCTGGAGTAAAATCAGTACAGAATACCAGCCCATGAAAAGAAAGTGAACTTGTCTGAACATGCTCTTACAAAGGGGATATAAACACACTGAGTCAGTTTACAGTCGCATTCTCCTGATATTTCATCATTTTTCCTTATTTGCCCAACCTTAGCCTTTATTGCAGCTCAGACTAATTCAAGAAAACTCAAAGCAGGCTTTCAAAGATGTCTCCAAGGATTTATTTCCATGTCCCAAGTATTAGAAGATGTGTGGTTGTACATTGCAAGTGTATTGAATGTTTTTGTCCTTAACTTTTAGTAAATTTTTTGCAACAAAATAATAAGTGAAGAGTCTACTCTCAATGTCCTGGCCAGTATACAGGCCAGATGCTCACTAAAAACCTCTGAAATGTGATCTAGATGAAGATTGGTGGTCTACAAACCATCACACAAAGCTGAGCTGCTTGAGTTTTTGGCAAGTGAAAAACTGATGATGTTCATGAAAAAATCTGGCTTTTTCCACCTAATATTAGTGTGTGAACTTTTTTCTCAAACTTAAAAACATTTGTACTGTGTTGTTTAAATACCAAAAAATACCTTTATTCAAGATCTGAAACTCTGGCATCTTTGAGCAAGAAATAATCTAAATGGGAATATTTTGATTTTGATTTTGGTAGAAATGTTAGTAGTTAATAAAATAAAACCAAAATGTTAATTTAACTTAAACACAGTTTATAGTTATAGCAGAGAAGCTCCTCATCTGCAGTGAGCTCTTCATTATTTATGCAGCTGTACAGTATGTATCTTGCTTTTAAGATGAAGTATATTTAGCTTCCAGTGTTATAATGTCTTAGAATATAAATTTTAATATGTAATACAGACTTTCACAGAACAGTGAGGGACTAATCTTTGAGTACATTGAGGGTGAGCCTCATTTACATTGTAGGCAAGTTGATACAGAGAAAGGGATTGATAAAATTAAAAGAGATGTCAAATGTCAAATAATAAAAGTAAATTTAATAATTTAAAGATTAATGAAAACAACTAAAATATATATATATATATATTGTAATAAATATATATATACTATAATAATATATTAATTATATATATATATATATATATATATATATATATATATATATATATATATATATATAT
>BRDA01093019.1:0-20386 GCA_036984385.1 Crenuchus spilurus
ATGAAATAATCCAAGACAAAGGAGCTAGTGTCTCTCTCTACCCATTTCTTCTCTTATCTCTTTCTCAGTTCATCTGTCAGCCTCACTCTCTTTCTCGCTTTTTCTCCTTCTTGTTCTCTCTCCGTTTATTATTCTTTTCTTCTCTGCTCTTTCTCTCTCTCCTCAAGTCAGTCTCTTTTTTTCTCCATCTGCCCCCCTCCCCTCTCTTTTTGCTCTCTCGCTTCGTCTTTCTCTCTGTCCTCAGCAGGTAATTCAGGTCAGTTCTGTTTCTTCAGCTCCACAGAGCTCCACTTGGCCCTGTGTAATCAATCACAGTCTAACCATCTATCTCTGAAGACCTGCTGAAGCAAATAACATGCTGGAGAGGGAGTAAGATAGAGAGAGTAAGAGAGAGCGAGAAAGCAAAAAAAAAGAGACTTGACTCTTCATCAGAGTGTCAGGAAAGTAGACACACAATACCATCAGTCACTGCCATCGTGTAGCAGGACTAGAACTATGTTTAACTTCTGTAATGACTAATTTTTCATTCTTTGTTGCTGGAGGAGCTTTATATAGATTCATAATGTCTTAACCAGGGAACGTGGTTATAATGGACTTGTTTATGAACTAGGATTATATCATAGTGCATCACAGGGGGACAAAATGAGATTTCCGTAGTTCATTCTTTAGGACCTCAGTAGTGCTCTAAGGATTTTTGATTTAGCAGGTACACTAGGAGATGTATCCAGCTAATGTGGTGTAAGCCTGGAATCAGCCTTCAATTGACTTGACTTGAATTGATTCCCAGTCGTTGTGTATGAATGATGAGGCCTGTGAATGACAGTTTGATGAACTGTTGAACTGCATGTATCTCAACCCTTTGGTTGAGGTGTATGGATGCATACGTCTAAGATACAGAGAATCAAGTCTAATACAGATAAAACACATAACCTTCCAGAGGAAAGGAAAATCAAAAAGGAGATCTTAACATCTCAGTAGTTTCTCCTAAACAACAACGAGTTCAGATGGAAACATAAAGGCTTTACCTTATGTCTCAGATTAGATTCTCACATATTTCTCCTTAAAAAAGACCTCAGTAATCTCACGTCTAAATATGACAAAAGACAGGAATCTCAATATCAACTCATGTCACATCCAAGACGTGTATTTTATATTTTATATGAGTCAGAAGTTTATCACGGCTTCTTTATATCTCATGCTATTTTTTTCTCTGGAGAAAAAACATTTTCCGCTGGGCTCTGGACACTTTACATGCATAATTTTGTTGTGTTGGTTTTACTTTGTTTTTATTTGACTTACTAAGTCTGAGGTAACTCATAGAGTGTAGGTCAATGTTACATTTATTGTTGGAGGCACAAAGCCATTTTATTTAAATTTTGTATTGCTATTGTTATTATTATTTATATAAATAAAAAACATTTTATTATACAAATATAAAAATAATATTATTTAATTTTAAATAATATTAAATAATTTATATTTGGCCAACAGTTTTAAACTAAGCTTAGGTTGACTATGACACATTGTGCTATTTATATAGCTGTCATAGTTAAGACAGTCATTGACAAACTTAACCCTTTGTGTGTATTTATACCTGGTTACATAATCTGTGCAGTGTGCAAAATAAAAATGTCGTATTATTTCAGTTTGATGTGAGGTTATTTATTTATTTATTTATTGCCTGTTTCACTTTGTTGAAAGAAAAACTAGCACATCCCTAGCACATTCTTTTCATTCCAGAAAGGTAAAAAGTGCAAACTCAGACAGATGCAGAATGTAAACAGCATATAAATATATTTGCTTGCATAACTATGTAGTGTAATTATGCATTTACACTTGACTAGTGTAGCAAAGTGAAAGTAATAACCCAACTTCAAAGCTTTTATGAAGCAAACTAATACCTCAGCAACTTCAATTTGTCCATGTGAAAGTGTTTTGCTTGGGTTTATAAATAAACAACATGCATCTCTTTCCACAGACATGCCTGGAGCTTGAGCGCTACCTCCAGACAGAGCCAAAGCGCCTCTCTGATCTTTTTGAAGATGAACTGGATTCTCTGCTCTCACCAGACTTCACAAAAGTGGACAGTGAAGAGGAGATGCTGGACCCACTAATGTCTAACCTCAGTAACCCATCAAGCCCCCCACCACCCCTCCTCAGCCCTCCTCGAGAGCCCCTCACTTCGTTGTCTGCGCCGATGCCCAGCCCAGACCTCGCTTCTGCAGTCAATTCTGCTCAGTTGAATGCAGTTACTTCCCTAACCCCACCCTCCTCCCCAGAACTGGGCAGACACTTGGTCAAGGCCACTCACACTCTTTGCGCCTCACCCGACGGGACCCTCACGCTCAAACTGGTGGCCCGGAAGGTGGCCGCCACCAGGCCCACCTCACCCGAACACGGGAGCGGCCACAGTGATGGAGAGCAAGGGGGTGCAGCAGGAAGCGGAGACTCAGCAGAGAACAAGAAGAGGGTCCACCGTTGCCAGTTCAATGGCTGCCGGAAAGTTTACACCAAGAGCTCTCACCTGAAAGCACACCAAAGAACACACACAGGTAGGAACCAGGTTCTGCCTTTTATAAGGGTGTAACAGTACTGTCTGTTCAAAATGTGATTTGATTAATGAAACGGGTTCATCATATTTTCTAACAATATTTTAAAATAAGTTTGAATCAAGAAAAATGAAGTAGCACCAAGAGCATTTTTAAAATGAGCCGTGATGTGGTCTCCTTTCAGAGCAGATGAAGCTGATCTGCTCCAAATGTTGACTAGAGTGGAGCAGGGAGTAAATGTGGTTTTTCTGTTGTGGAAGCAAAATGCTTTTTCATAACTAAGAGGTATTAATCCATCCTTCACCACAAACATTATTTGTCATATACAGCTTGTCAGAATGTGTCCAGTAATGCATTCAGTCAGCCAGGAATCTTCAACTTTATTTAGGTGGTTGTATAGGTTGTGAATATGAGTGAGGGAAGCACGGGGAATTTTCTGAGAATAGCTAGCTATGTTTTTAAAAACAGAGGCCAAAAAACTGTGATAGCAAGCTAATTGGCTAATTTACCATGGTACTGTACATCACAGGTACTTACATTACCTTACAGTTAACAAAATCCATGGCAATGATAGTGTTAAACACTTAAATGTGCTCAGGCAGAATGTAGAACAGAGTTGCTTGTGTAAGTTAAGTTAGCCACCAGCTCAGGTGGCATTTAAAGTGAAGTCCCCCATGTTAGCCATGTTAGCCATCGCGCTCAGACGGCGTGTAGAGCGGAGTTCCTCGTTAGCCATCGCACTCATGCTAAATTCAAATTAAACCTTTCTAAATAAAGCAATAAAATGACTATATAATGCATACTTCAAACATGGCCTTTCTTATTCTGGAAATAGATGTTAAGGAGTTTCTTTGCCTGTTTAAGGTTCCTCACCTGTCTGTCTAGCACAGATGTAATGGTAACCTCACTGCATGAACTCGAAAAAGTGATGGAAGTTGACTTCTGAGAAAGGAAAATAAAGAGATGAACAATGATAATTTGAAGTTATAAGCACTGCTCTGTTTTAAACACTAATATTTTACCATTTAAAATCAGCCACATTAAATTGACTGATTAGATAGTCTGACATGCTTTACAGCCTGACTGTGATGAAAATGTGAACACATGAGCATCATCGTGAGTTCACATTTTAAGGAGTAATTAGCATATTAGCGACGTAAACAGTTAAACTAAATATTTCACTAAGTACTTAAGAAAGCGCTGTGGTGTAGCCATTAACTTTACTAACCTGTTGAGTTTTCAGCTCCTTGTAGAGGTCGCAGTGCTTGAGGGCCAAATGCTTAGCCAAGTTACTGCTGTTGCCTGTTTTGCACTGGAGAGATTTATAACATCATGTGCATACTTGGTTTGTTCTGTCTATAGGTTTCCCTTGTTCATCAGCGATGTAGGCAAAAATGTCCACATTTCACTCCTTGAGCCATTTTTTCCACAATTTGTGGATGCGAGAGAACATTTTTGGGTTTTGGTGTCGCCATGCTAATGACGGCATTCGTGCCACTTCAGCAGGCTTAAGTGTGTTGCCATCCGAGTCAAATCAGTACACGCAATTTGATTCGGATGCTCTGAATTAGTATTCTGAATAAGTGAATCAAATTGTGTCTGCTGATATGACTACAGTACGGGTGCAGGAAAAAATAGCTTTGAGCTCGAATCGCGGTTCTCACATTGAATGATTCAGAATTGATTCTCGTTTTCAAAAAATCATTTTTTTTTGCGGGTGCGGATGTGCCTTCTCAGCCACCGTAGTGCTAGGCAAAACAAGGAAGCAGCGTCGGCTATGTACAGGCATGCAAGCCCAGCCGCGGTCTTTGAAAGCAACCATTTGGAAGCACTTTGGATTTTACCGTCAACCCGGCCCGGGTAAGTAAGGGCTTGACGTGACTCGTGTGATTTGCGGTAAAGTAAAGCATTTCGTTTTGATTTGAAATAATCGGAAAAAAAATCGATTAGTGACCCCAAGAATCGATTCTAGATCGATTTGTTAAATTCACAAAGATTTGCAGCCCAACTAGCTATAGTATTAAAAGCATTGAGTATTACAGAACCGAGTAATTTGAAGCGTCGTAGTATCGAAAGAGCATCAAACTATCCATACCTCGTGCATCTTTAGTAGAGCGGAGTTCCTCATGTTAGCCATCACGCTCAGG
Source organism: Crenuchus spilurus (assembly GCA_036984385.1). NCBI lineage: Eukaryota > Metazoa > Chordata > Actinopteri > Characiformes > Crenuchidae > Crenuchus > Crenuchus spilurus. Next base: position 4,697 of record BRDA01093019.1, read on the forward strand.
AAATGTTTTACTTCCTTGAGAGGTTTTTAGTTCCCCTTTTTAGAGGCTTGTTTTCAAGCAGTGGTGCTACTTGAATGATACAGCTCAGTTACCGAAGAATAGAAAATGCAATATTTCATAGATTGATGCTAATGTATAAGAATTTCCCTCAGTAAGATTACTTTTAATAAGTACAGTTGAATAACTCTATGTGTGATCCTTTATAGTCTACGAGCTACATATTTTCACTTGGTGAGCTGAAGTTTATGATGTATTTTCTTCAGGCTATGAATGAGAGGACTGACATCTTTTGCTGTGCACTATGCATGAATAATCAGCTTGCTTATGTTGTTGACACCTTCCAAATAAATGTCTCACTTCACACACTTAAAAGAATCACATGATTAGCACTTTACGCTCGCGTCACTGTGGTGATAAGCCTCGCCTCTCCCGCAGTGAACGCTTTCTCAAGGTTACAACAGCTCTCCGTCACAACCTTTCGGAAGAGGCCGTAACTCTTTGCACATTCGATCCCCATCCAGTAGCGCTCAGGCTGCCGTCAGACTGCTGTCTGCAGAGTGAGTAAGTGCTCTGTGATGGATGGGCAGGCTGGAATGAGACGTGATGGTGCATGCGTACGTGTGTGCATGTGTGCACATTTTCGTCAGTCTTCTGTCCATTTAGTAGATCGTGGCAATCTTACCCTTCTTTGAAAAGTCAAAATGCACCACATGCTAGCAGCTTCATATTTAATCAATATTAGGCCAGAATGATCTGAATGTATCATAAAATTACACCATTTATTTTTGTGAGAATTTACTGACATTAATAAAATTAAAATGAGCTCACGTCACAGCATATTTATGCAGGACTCCAAATACCAAGTGCTGAATCGCAGGTTGCTTTTTTATGGTATTGCATCCAAAATAAATTGTTCAAATGTTGCTCTTTGATGGCTCAGGAGACTTCATGGAGATTCTCCTAAAATTCCTGTGCATGAGGTGAAACGTCTGGCTCAGACAAGCATCATAAAAGCCATTCACAGCAACAAAACAGAGAATACTGAGTTCATATTGAGATGTTTGTTAGCAAATCTGAACACAATGGTCATTTTTATTGAGGCCTGTACTAAAACTGCAGCGAGAGACACACACGAGTGCTCTCAGGAGAGATATGTTTTCTCATTAGAAATATCTGAGCAGCAGATCTGAGACTAAAAGTCCACCCATTCTTCTATCTTCTTAACCGTTTAGTCCTGGTCAGGCTTGCAGTGAGTCCCCCTATCACTTCACTGGGCACTGAGCCAATCTCTTGAGATTTCATCCTTTTTATTATTGACTTGTATTGAAAATAATTAAATAATGAAAATAAGTAACATGTATGTTCACCTCTTTAGTGAACAAATGAAAAACCCCACAGGATCAACACAGAGCAGGTATTATTTGTGTGGTGGATCATTTTCAGCACTACAGTGACACTGACATGGTGGTGGTGTGTTAGTGTATGTTGTGCTGGTATGAGTGGATTAAACGCAGCAAACATTGTCTACTCACTGTCCACTCCGGAAGACACACCTACCATGTTACATCTTGTAGATGTAAATTCAGAGACAGCAGCTCATCTGTTGGTGCAGAGTTGGTGTTGGTCCTTCTCTATTCCTTCATTGGAGGTTACATGATGCTGCTACAGGACAGCAGTGACACTGAGGCATCCTGTGGGGGTCTTGATCATTGAAGGAACAGGGTAAAAGGAAGCTAACCAAATATGCAGAGAAACAGATGGACTACAGTCTTTATTTGTAGAATAACAAAGTGATATATGGTGAGTAAAGCTGCTAAAACAGACCATGGGTATTGAAACAAGGAGGTGATTTCAGTCTTAATGTCCAGTGTTTCATGAAAAGGCTTTATTAATAAGGAAATGTATGTGGCAGACAGACAGTGGCAGAGTTGGAGAACTAGTCCAACTTTTTTGCTTTATCTCTCAGATCCATTGTAATGCGTTTTGATTTGGGCAGCTGTGGTGGTGAAAGCAGAAAATGGCTTTTTCCTTTACAACAGCATATTATAACAACTCTGCCTGTCTTCAGTTTAACTGGGAAAATGTAATTAACTGTGTGTCAGACACCTGTAAGGATGCTCAGATTGTGTGTGTGAGTGTGTGTGAGTGTGTGTGTGTGTGTGTGAGTTTGAGTGAGATTGACTCAGGGGGGTTGTGGGGTAGAGGTGGTGTGTTGCAAAGCATCCGGTGCATCTCCGCTGAACAGTAGGCTATAATTGGGGAATGGTTGCTTGTGCTTGGCATCGGTGTCAACTTACACTGCTAGCCTCCTCCATACACCGCTGTCTTTGCAAACACACACACACACACACTCACAGAGAGAGAGAGAGAGAGTATGTGCTGCTGTGGTTGCCAGGCAACTGCATCCTCCCTTGGCAGCGCGAGCCATAATTGGCTGGTTCCAGATTCGACCGGCTGCACTGCCGTCTCCCGTCTTATGCTCGCGCCTGGTTGCTAGGTGACCGCCTTCAGCATCCATGCCTGCCTGACTTATAATTGCTTGGTGTTGTGGTTGTGGTGGGCGCAGGTCTAAACCTGCCATGTCTGTGTGTGTGTGTGTGTGTGTGTGTGTGTGTGTGTGTGTGTGTGTGTGTGTGTGTGTGTGTGTGTGTGTGTGTGTGTGTGTGCACTCTGGAGGTGGTGTTTGCTAAAAGCCTGGCTTTTCATACATTCCCTCAGGAAACTGCAGAATTCAAATATGATTACACAAATATGATCATTTCAATTGTAATTAAAGTGGCTTGTGATTTCTTCAGCAGTGTTGCACAAGGTTGTTTGTTTAGTTTTTAAATGAATGGTTCACCTAAATCATATTTACCAAAATTTCTATTTACCTCAGATGTGGTCAATCAGCCATATCTTTAGAGTCTAAATTTTGCTTGTGTAGATTAGAACTGAACTTTTGAGGCAAATATTGCAAAGGCTAGAGCACTAAAGTCACCATAAATAATTGTTTCCATCAAACTGCATAATCAAAAGCTTGTTAATGTGGCTTAGGACGCAGAAAAATGTCATGCTATCTGTCATGGCTGGCCATAGCTGTGAAATTGTATTAATTAAGGGCTGGATGAGGTTTGATAGAGTTGAAGATGTTCGTGGTGATGTATTTTGATGGGATTAACTGGGTTATTTAGGTGACTCAATAGCTCTGGGGTAAGTGTAAAATTGTGTAAGTATGATTTCTTGGTGAAAAATTCCTTTAAAATAGGATTGCATTTCCCCATGCATATACATTATATGGACGAATTTCATTAAAGTTGGCAGGATTGTGATATGAAGTTCAGTCTTCATCGAGTTCACTGGTTTTACAGAAGAATTTGGCTGCAGCTTAGGTTAGTGCATTTTACAGCATCATGCTTTTTTATATTGTAATAGAATACGAATAGTAATGACCAGTTATGATTTTCATGGCATATGGATTTATATTATTCTGATTTCTTAGTAAATGACCAGTGATTGGTCAGTTTTTAGACAATTTCAAGAATTCATTCCTAGAATTAAGCATTGAGGTCTTAGAGACTCCAGCTCTTCTGAATGGTGATAGCCTTGTTGGGAAGATTTGTGGATGTGGCTAACAGTAGCGACAGAGGCAGCTGGCTGATAGTAAATATGAAGTTCCTCCCCATTAAGCATCATTACTGCACTAATGATTGCCTCTGCCACACATCCAAATAAGCTCTGCACCCCCTCCATGTATACATTATACTAAGCAGATAAACAAGCTAGCAGACATACTAAGATGCCAAACCAAGTACACAAACCCAACCCTCACACAGTGCCTTCTGCAGAGAGAAATGTGTGAAGTTGTAAGCAGAAGTGTGTTACCCCCATCTGCCGAAAAGGGGGGGAACACTCATTGCTGGGTGTGAGTTTTTCTGGTGCGACAGCTGTGCTGCCTAATGACGATCATGTATTTCATAAACTCCAATTGTGCCGACGCACCGCTCAGGCAGGCTAATCAACTCAAACACAAATGAATTAGAAAGTTACTGCTGTCGATCTCCCTCAAGGCAGAAGTGTTTGTGAGAATCTAATGTGTGTGTGTGTGTGTGTGTGTGTGTGTGTGTGTCTTTGCCTCAGGTGAGAAGCCCTACAAGTGTTCATGGGAAGGCTGTGAGTGGCGGTTTGCTCGGAGTGATGAACTGACGAGACACTATCGCAAACACACCGGCGCCAAGCCCTTCAAGTGCGCCCACTGCGACAGGTGAGACTCCTATACTCCAGTGCTTATCTCATATCAGTGTCTGATGAGGTATTTCTATATTAATGTGACTCTATGTACATCCCCAAATCAGACAAAACTGGGAATGGAAACTGCAAATACAACCCCAATTCCAGAAAAGTTAGGACACTGTGTGAAATGTAAATAAATTAAGTAAAAAATGTAAATAAAAACAGAATGTGATGATTTGCAAATCTCAGACACATGTTTTATTTACAGTATAACATAGAACCAATGTCAGATGTAGAAAGTGAGACATTTTACCATTCAAGTCACATGACTGGTTATAAAATGAGGATTTTAGAGAGGCAGAGTCTCTTAGAAGCAAAGATGATCTAATGTTTGCCAATTTCTCAAACAACTGCTTTTACAAATTGTGGAACAGGGAAGAATGGGATAATGTTCTGTCTGAGAACCTTCATAACTTGCCAAAATGTTTTTTAAGTGTTGTGAGAAGCAGTGTGTCACAACATTACAGTGTAATAAATTCTTTCTCATCTAAACTATTTTTGAATGTGTTGCTGGCCTGAAATGCAGGATTAGATGTATATTAACAAATAGAAGACAAGACAAAACATGCAATATCTTGGGTTAATACTGTTGGCAATGAAAGAAATCATTTTTGTCTTAATTGGGGTTGTATATCTCTAAAACGTTAATATGTTCAAAAAGGTAAACTGTCATAAACTGTAACTTCCCAGAAGCTTTGGGGCTCCTCTAAATGTGACTTACCTCACCTCTCCCAGCTGAATCCCATTGAGACTCTGATTTGCAGCACTATTTAAGCCAAGCCTAGACTGTCATTCATTGCTTGGTATTTTCGTGCTCTGCACACTTTAATGTAGCCCTCTGTCTTCTGCCTTCTGGAAGGTATTGTATCTATGTTCTTTGCTAGCCTGTGTACCTTTCTTAGCCTGTGTAGCTTTCATAGCCTGATGAGCTTCCTTAGCCTGACTAATATATGTAGCTTTTATATTATCTGTAGCCTGAGTAGTATCTGTTCAGCCTGTTTCTGTTTAGTATATTTCTGTTTTTGTTATTTTTGTTATGTTCTCTTGTTTGTTTGGATTGTGTGTGTGGTTTGTTAATAAATTTCAGTTTCTCATCTTTTCTGAACCGTTGCTCTGTGTTACATCATTACATGAAAAGCAACACATTTCAAACCTTTTTTGTTGTTTTAATGTTAATATTGTTTGAACAGTAATTTAGAAATGACATTCTAATAATTTGAGATTCTGGATTTCTGATTTTCATGAGACACTGATCACCTTTAACACAAAATGCTTGAAATATCATTTAACATGTAATGAGTATAAAATATGACAGTGTACCTTTTTGAGTTAATTATGAAAACAAATTAACTTTTTCACAATATTTGAATAGTTTGATGTGGCTCAACATGTCTGTTGTCTCTTCTGTACTATGGAACCTGGGAACTCAGGTACAGTTAGTGTTAATTAGAGTTGTCTTCCATGCTATGCTTTTGCATATTTTAGAAATGATACACAAAATTGCAAGAGGGATAACATTAGCAACTTAGCATTCTCTTCTATGTATTCAGCTGTTGAACTTAATTTCATTGGGTCTAGAAAAACACTGGCTTATTTATTTGCTGCTTTTATAGCCCCAACTGTGTCCTATAAGAGTAATTTTTGACCACATGATCAACCTGTAGCAATAACAATGAAGACAAATCACAGCTTCACAATGGATCATTATATAAGTTATAATTATATACACATCATAATGTAAAGTGATACAGGCAGTGTGATGGAGAAAGAAAATTGTGAGCATGTTCCATACTTTGTTCTGTCATGTTTGGGAGATTTGACCTAGTGTTCATACTGGAAAAGTCTCCTCGTACTGACCAGGGAAGCTCATCCTTCCTTTTGATGTAAATAAGTCTTTCATGCATTTTAGGCTTGGAGTGTCTCTCTCTTAGCAGTGCTCCTCCCTTCTCTGCCTGTTTTGCCTTTACAGACACCTTTGGGAATCCATTCTGCTGTTGTCAGGGGAGGCCCAGATTAGCATTAGAATAAATGTTGTGTATGTGTGTTGAACGAAAGGAGCATGCAGAGAGACTCCCTGCCTGAAATTAGCCTTAAATACAGCACAGTAAGACACATAACCTGTAGAACCAGGGCCTCAGGCTGAGCCGTAATCCGTCCTGCCCATGTCCGGACCCCCAGTCAGAGGAGGGGTATGTGGAATTGGACCAGCTGGTATGATGCCTCCTGGCAGTCACCATCTGTCAAAACCTTGCCAAAAAAATATCCCTCCTTTCTCAGGACTGTAACCTGGCAACCGTCTTATATTGATTTGAACTCCATATCTCAACTGCATAATAAGGAAGTACTGGTGACTACAACTTAATATATATATTTTAATGTGAAGAACACTGCAGACACTGTGTAGTAGAGCCTTTTGTGGAAAAAATGTTTGCAATGTTTATAATGAATGACAGCTAAAAGCTAGCATGATATTACTTAAACAGTTAATGCTCATTAGCTGCTAACCAGCTTTCATCATTTAATATTGACATTAGCACTTTAGCTGAAATAGTAGATGATCTATTCCTTTCAGAAAGCACCATGTTGAGCAGTTCATTGACAACCTTGCATCTTCATGCTCTGTTTTTTTCCCTCCTCAACTACAGGTGCTTCTCGCGGTCGGACCACTTGGCACTGCACATGAAAAGGCATATTTAAAGAGGAGGAGCTGGCACAAAAAAGAGGGAGAGGGAGAGAAAGTGGGGAATTAGAGAGGGAGAGAGATTGCGTAGAAGAAGAGGCAAACAGCACACAGGTCTGTCTGTCTGTCTGTCTGGCTGTCACTCCAGAAGGAGACCCTGAAGGATGCATACAGAGGGAATGATTGGATATGCTGGATATATCTGAACGCTCGCAGCAGGAACCAAACTGGAACGGAGACTTGGTGGCCACTATCATGTGTGAGATTGATTTGCCTGCACCTTCTGATCCAAGTTTGGAGAATTAATAGAGCCTTGACCAGCCCAATAAGAACTGATTATGAAGTGGAAAAGGAGCACATACCACTTCAGGACTTTAAGCAGCCATCCAGTTAACTTCACATGGGACACAATACCAAAATGTGTAGCAGGAAATATTAAGTGACTACAGTTTGAGCTCAGTCATTAGCCAACATGGCAACCTACTACAAAGACCTTCAGTACTGTACTGTGTATCATTATTAATAGGACATGAATATTGAACATGTGTCACCCGGAGGATCGTTTGATATTGTTTTGAGACTTTACTCTTTAGGTTCTCTCTCTCTGAGAGATAAACCCTATTTTTTGGCTCAAGCCATTGCTGGGATCAAAAATATAAATTTTAGTGGTCAACGGTGACCAGATGGATTCTACTGTAATATTGTATTGTTCAGCACAATGAAGAAGCTGATTGGAGGTAGTGGAACAAAAGACATCTCCTCTTCACAGACGGACAACTCTTCCTCGCTCACATGCCTCTCCCTGCCGACCAACAGCTGCGCAGCGACACTTTTGAACCTTTCGTAAAAATGAAAAATGACACATCTTTTTTGAACTATAATCCATGTCTCACTATGTTTTTTTTGTTGTTGCTTTCTTCTTGTGGATGTGCACAACAAAAGAACAATTGCCATTTGCACAAGTGCAATGAAGAGTTAAGGATTCTGCACTAACACAGATAGCAGCTGAAATTGACTGAAATTGTGGAATGAAAGCCTACTTTAATACTTGTTGGGGATATGAAAAAAAGCAGATTTGTTCTTGCACATGTCTTGAGCATCCCCCAGCGGTATTTATGCTCCCCAACATTTTTTAATACACAGCTTGATATGTTTCTTCAGGCTGTCCAGGACTAGCATGCAGTGATAAAAAAAAAAGCAGCATTGTTTGTCAGTGAGCTTTGAAACGTCTTTTAGTTGTGCATACCATACATCAAAATGACACTGCTAGAAAAAGTCGGAAACAGCTGTGTTTTGTAAATATCGCAAGATCTGATTCTCATAAATTCCATCAGCTTTTTTTAGTGAGGTTGGATGGTTCTCATCTGGGTTTTTGTGACATCTATGATGAATGTAAGAGTGAGATAAGCGTTTTCAAATGCTTATGTAAACAGCATGTTACCTTAAATGTTTTATGTTGTCATATTTTTTATACAGATCAAAATAGCTGATCGCACCATTTGTGAATGGTTCATGTAACACATCAAGCTTCAAGGTTGTAGGCGCATGTAATTTTTCAGTCTGCCAAATTTGAGTCCGTAACATATTCAATGCAAACTGTGATTTGACAATATTGGGAAATTTGATGGTTGTAGGCACAATATATAATCACATTACATTACCTAAGAGGGTTTTAGCACCTGTGAGGAGAAGTGTGGTTTGGGCCAATGGACCATGTAGCAGCGCAATCACCATATCAGTGATACAACATAGTAAATATTCTGGTCATATAGCACAGCATCTAGTGTGTAGGAGCCAAGGTCACCTGTAAGGCATATGTCAATGTTTTACTAGACCTTGTTTATCCCTGAAGTTGAGAGTTGAGCTAATTTGGTTTATTGTTTACATATGTAACTACAAACTCCCACAGTGAATTACTTTTACATTCAGTTTCAGTTCTGTATTGAAATATTGCATTTTTATGTCTTTTTTTCTTATGAAATGACAAAAACGTAAAGGTTTTAGCAAAACAAGTGCATACAACAGTATATTTATATATATATTTAATATATAAATGTATCTTAAGTTCAAATAAGCTTCCTGGGGAAAAAAAATGTCACCTTGCATTTTTAATGCTGTAGTAACTTCAGCCTCCTGCAGATGGCACTACACAAGGATGATCAGACTATAAATACCTGTGGGCTGTGTGATGGGATTTGTAGATTGACAGGAGATGGTACAGTGCAGTGAATGTCTTGGTCAGTGTGTGGAAAATGGGTCACAAAGCAGATGTCATTGACTGGCAAAAAGGAGTGTTTGCATTTGGCCACAGTGTGAAGGAAGTAGCTGAGTTTGCAGGTGTATGGAAGCATATGGTCATACAGGTCTACCAGCAGTGGTAAAAATCACAGTCTACAAGGCCTCTTGCATACCACTCTGCTCCATAAGTTCATGCTGTGCAGTTCCATGTGGAGTGTTTTTTCAGACATTGGTTGTGAAGGACCTGCATTGGCTTCTTGAAGCAGTTCTTGCTGGAAGTGACTTTCATTCACAAGCAGTGAAACCCATCAGCATTCCATCAGTTTATTTTTTCAGCCAGGAGGAGAATGTCCTGTAAACTTTGATTTTTGCTACTGCTGGTAGATCTGTATGACTGTACACTTTGATACACCTGCAAATTCAGCTACTTCCTTCACACTCTGGCATTTGGCGCCCAAATACAATCACTGTCTATTAATCCCGTCACAGTTGCAGCAGATATTTATAGCCTGATCATCCTCGTGCAGCAACATCTGCAGGAGCCGGAAGTTACTACCACTTTAAACATGCAAGGTGACAACATTTTTTTGTCCACAGAGCTTATTAAGTGACAAAAGTGGCATTGATTTAAAGAATACCAAGATAGAAGAACCTCCACTTCTGATACATTGCTTAAAAATAAGGAATAATTAATATATAATGTTATAATAGGATGTAATTTTGACTTACCAGCTTTAAAGGTTTATTTGGGATGTGAAGAAACATTTTGTGAGCATTTTTTTGAGTCATAAAATTTATTGTGCATTTTTCATTTTAGAATAAATTGATGAACGTTAACTGGAATTTAAAAGTAAGCTAATAGAAACAAAGAATAAATGCCCACCCTCATGCCAACCTCTTAAACAAAGGAGGCACCACACCAGTGTGTGATATTTAGGCCCAGGCTCCTGCTGTCTGGTCATCTGTCAGTATCATGTACCATGCCCTTTTCTTTGGCTTGTCTGACGTGAACTAATATGGGAGCCATCTGACAGCAGGACTGTACTGGTAACAAGACAGGAATTGGGCTCTTCTGGCAGTGAGCTACCCTAGTCAGGTCTTCAATGAGGTGGAACAGAGTGAGACGTCTCTGGGGGTGGGAATAGGGGTGGGGGACTGGCATGTTGAACTTATGCTGAGTGAGTAGGCCTTATCACAACTGCCCGACACAGTCAATTTCACCCATGTATCCGGGTGTCAGCTTACCCTCAACCCTCTATATACATGCTCTTCCCAAGCCACATTAGCTTAGAGAAGGATACAAAGTCATCCCAGTTCAGTGCAGTTAACATCTCCTGCTTTTAAGTGACCACTTAAAATAAAAGAGTAACCATAAACAAGAAGAGCGTATGAATTAATACTTCTAATTTGGCATTTTGCACTGCACACTGATACCTTCTTAAATCTAGTCTAAAATATATTTCTCTTTTTCTCAACTGCTTAATTGATAAGTAGACATGTTTACTTGTTTTATATCATTTTATTAAGTAAACTCATCTCACTGCATTGCAAATAATTTTGATCGCTTAAAGCATTTACCTGAATGATATCGGCTTAACTTACCTGTCAATAAAAAAAGTAAAACGTTTAATTAGAAGTTACCAACTATATGATATAGGCTTGTAATAAGCTTACAACATTTGTAAAATGAGAAATATTGGCTATTTTTTCTAGATTTAAGATGGTGTAAATTCATTTTTGCAAGGTGGATCCCAAAACAGGCATAGACTCCTAAATCACAAAAATATCAGTGGAAGTGCCACCGTTTTCTCAGCTTATGTGAGTTCTGTTTGGAACTGGATGAAGCTTGCCTAGAGAACACCTGCAGCAGTAAACCCCAGCATACACTGCAACTAATTTACAGTACAAGATTTCAGGGATTTTTAAAGCAGTTCTAAATATACCACAACTTCATCCATTGCTTCTATGAATATACTTTTTTTTTTTTGTTCATCGTTGTCTTCATGGTCCTGTGTATCTTTAACTGTTTGTCTGTTTAGTCTTACATTATTTATGGACCTTCATCTCGAGATCAGAGGTTTTGCATCTCTTCAAGACCAATGATGACTCTTGGTCTCTTTGTTGTGTTGGTTGTTTTTTCTGAATATGTGCATCCACTGCACCTAAGCTTTGAATGATCTCTGACTGGTACTGGAAAGCCTACTTGGGTTTCAACACACACAGCTCTAAGCAGAGTTTCCCAAAAAGCTTTTATTATAAAAATAATCTTAACTGATAGAGTGTTGAGTGTAACGCTCACTCCACAGGTCAGCGGTGGTCTTTATGCTAAGATGCTTTTGGGAAACTCAGCCCTGGTCATGCATCTAAAATGCAACTATGTCATTTTTGTTGTTCTGCAATGCACTAAAGGTTTTTACTTGGAAGAGGTGATGCTGGTCATAAAACGACTTTATGTTGCACTGAGTGTTATTTTTTGTGTTTACAAATTTCTTCCTGTGAACCCATGGCTGTAATATCAGGCTCTCTGTCCCTTTCTCCAGTCTTAGTCCATCTCTCTCACTATTCAATTTAGTTGTGCTTTCGTTGCTGTAAAGAGCATTTCCAAATATGATTTGTATTATATGATGTTAGTATGACAATGTTCTTTATTAAGAAAAAAAGAAGAAAAAGAAGAGTTTATTTTTGTTACTGGTTTGTTTCGTAATTCTTTTTTAAATTGGTATTGTAATATATCTATGCAAGAACTGTTGAGTGAAGCGATTTTATTTAAGAATGTCATCATGTGTAATAAATGGTAGAATCTTATGTCATTCTCTTGTTTTGTTGGTTGTGAAATATTCCCAGTGCACTGAACATTGAAGCATTTTTTGATTAGGTATTTATTAACAAATATTAGGAATGCAAAGAAAATGAGCTATAACAGTCACAGACCGAGCACAAATAAAGAGAACTGAAGCAGTGTAGTCTTTACTGAATACACTAGAAAAAATTAATAGCAGGCTTGTAGCAATTTGGAGCTTAATTATAAACTGATGATCTTCATGTAATTCTTTCTCTCTCTCTCTCTCTCTCTCCCTCTCTCCCTCCCTCCCTCCCTCCCAGCTAGGAGCTTTGATAGCCAAGTAGATGACTACTCTGCCAAGCCCTTTGCTCGAGACAAACAGACAAAAGGCTAATTCAATAACTAACGGATAATTAGGCTGCAATTATGTGCAAGAAAATGGCCTTCCACACTATATTAATCTGCAATTGCCTCCTATACTGGTTCTTCCCCCCAAAGGTTGCTCATCTATAACTAATGTACATAATTGAAACAGGCACTCTCATCTTGCCACTCATTCTACTTGTGACTTATTGTGTATCATTTTGCAATGATATAGATACAATGTGCTGGATCTGCCCAACTTCAGCTGTGAATGAGTCTTTTACAAATGAAAAGGCCTTTAGAAATGACTTGGTTAAAATGTTGCTAATGTTTCTTTTTACGGGGACATCAGTTTGAATCACTGACTTGTACCAACTCGCTCATGTACAGAGCGATGTGACATGAATGGGTCTGTTCCTGCTGGCTATGAACAAGGGACTTTATTCATGTGATCAAATGAAGTTATTCAGGACCAGAAGTTCTGTTTCACCTCTGTAAATTATTTTTATAGATAAACAAATCAATAAAATCTAAAAGCTTTGATATAATCACGGCAAGATGCGACACGCAGTAGCACAGAGGCTTCTCACGCTCCTAGCATACCCAGTTTTAGTAGTGTGTCAGTTTATGTCGGTTCTGATCCTGAATTCACGCGCCCTAGGCGGCTGAGTTACAGCCGAACCAAACTCATGCAGATAACACACAGTTTAGCCACAGAAACAGCAACTCTGGACAAGCATCCAAAGGCGTTTTATGTGGTTGCGGGAGACTTTAACCACGTAGACCTGACGAACTCACTGGTTTTACCAGCATGCTAGCTAGGCTAAAGGCTAACACAAATCGTCCCCCGATTCCATCTCTTTTCCTCTCCAACGTCCACTCTATGGACAACAAGCTGGACCTCCTGCGTCTAAGGATGAATGTTTCTGAGGAGATGAGGAACTACGCGGTGATTTGTCGCACAGAAACATGGCTGAACCAGATTATGCCGGACTCGCTGCCGAGGTTTTACCAGCATGTGAACATTCCAACACGGGGAAATAACACACTCGACCATGTGTACACTAACCTTAAAAATGCTTATAGAGCAGTGCCCCGCCCCCACCTCTGGCTTTCTGACCACATCTCTCTCCTGATGATCCCTGCATTTCACCCTCGACTGTGACGCTCCAGACCCACACAAAAGACCATCACTGTGTGGCCCAGTGACACAGATGCTGTGTTGCAGGACTGCTTTGACTGCACAGACTGGCAGGTTTTCAAGGAGGCTGCTGAGATTGAGGGGGAACTGGACCTGCAAGATTATACATCTGCTGTCCTCAGGTACATCAGCAAATGTGCAAGTGACGTCACCACCACCAAGACTGTGACCTGTTACTCAAACCAGAAACCCTGGCTGAATGCAGAGGTGTGTTCTCTGCTGAAAGCTAGGGATGCTGTCTTCAGGTCCAGCGACCCACAGGGACTCAGAAGGGCTAGAAGAGAGCTGACTGCAGGTGTGAAGAGGGCAAAAGCTGCATAGGCTCAGAAAATCCAGGGACATTTCACCTCCCAGGATCCAAGGAGCATGTGGAGGGGCATAAGTGCATCACAGACTACAAATCAAAGGATGCACAATGCCCCAATGACCCCTCACTGCCAGAGGCTCTCAACAAATTCTACGCTCGGTTCGAGAATCCCAACACCAGACACACCCTGGCACCTGGAGAAGTGCCCATCAGCGTAACTCCAGCTGAAGTAAGGAGGACTCTGAGGGGAATCGACCCTCGAAAGGCGGCCGGCCCCGACAACATCCCTGGTCAGGTGTTAAAGGACTGTGCAGATCAGCTCTCCGTAGTCCTGGCAGACATCTTTTAATGCCTCCCTCAGCCAGGCAGTTGTCCCCACCTGCATGGAGACTGCCACCATCATCCCGGTCCCCAAGAGCTCCACAGTGTCTGAATGACTACCGGTCAATAGCCCTCATGCTGATAGTCACAAAGTGCTTTGAGAGACTGGTCATGTCCCACATCAAAGCTACTGTAAATCCTCACCAATATGCCTACAGGAACAACCGTTCTGCAGAGGATGCCATTTCCTCCGTGGTTCACACCGCCCTCACCCACCTGGAACAGAAGGACTCCTACGTCCGTTTGCTCTTTGTGGACTTCACATCAGCCTTCAACACAATGGTCCCTCAGACCCTGACTCACAATCTCTTTTCACTCAGACTGAACGCTTCCCTCTGCAACTGGGTCCTGGACTTCCTGAATAACAGACCACAGTCTGTTAAGATTCACAACATCACCTCCTCCACCTTAACCCTCAGCACTGGCTCCCCTCAGGGCTGTGTGTTAAGTCCCGTCCTGTTCACTCTGCTCACATATGACTGCTTACCTACCCAACCAGGCTGTCAAATTGTGAAGTTTGCAGACGACACAGCTGAGGTTGGATGCATCACAAACAGTGATGAGTCTGGCTACAGGCAGGAAGTGAAACACCTGGAGGGTTGGTGCAGAGAAAACAACCTCTGCATCAATGTAAAAATGACGAAGGAGATGATTGTGGACTTCAGAAGAATCCAGCATGCCCACCCCTGCCTGCACATCGGAGGATCTGAAGTGGAAGTGGTCCCCAGCTACAGGTACTTGGGTGTACACCTGAGTGACAAACTCACCTGGAGCAACAACACTTCCAGTCTGGTTAAGAAGGCACACCAGCGGCTCTACTTCCTCAGATGACTGAGGTGAGCTGGTCTCAGAACCTCAGTTCTCAGATCCTTCTACAGATGCATGGTGGAGAGCGTCTTGTGCATGAGCATCACTGTGTGGCATGGCAGCTGCTCTGCTGCAGACAGGAAATCACTGCAGAGGGTGGTGAAAGCTGCACAGAAGATCATTGGAGTCAGCCTCCCCACCACCATGGACATCTACACATCTAGATGCAGAAAAAGGGCCACCGGCATCATGAAGGACCCCACTCACCCAGCATACTCACTTTTGTCCCACTCCCCTCTGGCAGGAGGCTGCGGTCCATAAAGTGTAAAACCACCAGACTGAGGAACAGCTTCATTTGTGAGGCTGTAACACTCTTAACACTAGCATTCATTATTTTTTTAGACTCCTGTTCCCACTCCCTCTAGTGGTAGACTCAGGTTTTTTTTTGAGATTCTTGTTCCCCCCCTCTTTCTGATGGGCCATCAGCTACCAACTATTCTTATGTAAATGATTGCTGGGATTCTGAAAATTCTGAATTCTGAAGACTCTTCTGGTTCTGTGTAATTCTGTTTATTTGTGTTCAATATGTAATAATATGAAAATGTATGATAATTGTCATTTGTGTCATTACAGAAAAAATAAACTGTATTTCATTGTTG
>BRDA01093029.1:0-7500 GCA_036984385.1 Crenuchus spilurus
CTCTCACACACAGGCTCGCGCACACACAGACTCTCACACACAGACTCTCACACACAGACTCTCACACACAGACTCTCACACACAGGCTTGCGCACACACAGACTCGCACAAACACACACTCGCAGACTCACACACACACACAAACACACACACACACACTCTCACACACACAGACTCGCACAAACACACACTCGCAGACTCTCACACACACAGACTCGCAGACTCACAAATACACACACAGACTCGCGCACACACAGACTCTCACGCGCACACTCGCGCGCACAGACTCGCACACACACAGACTCTCACACACACTCTCACACACAGACTCGCACAAACACACACTCGCAGACTCACACACACACACACAAACACACACTCGCAGACTCACACACACACACACACACACACACAGACTCGCAGACTCACAAATACACACACAGACTCACGCACACACAGACTCTCACGCGCACACTTGCGCGCACAGACTCGCACACACACAGACTCTCACGCGCACACTCGCACGCACAGACTCGCGCGCACGCACACAGACTCACACACACACAGACTCGCAGACTCACAAATACACACACAGACTCGCGCACACACAGACTCTCACGCGCACACTCGCGTGCACAGACTTGCGCACACACAGACTCACACAAACACACACACAGACTCTCACGCGCACACTCGCGCGCACAGACTCGCGTGCACGCACACAGACTCGCACAAACACACACACACACAGACTCGCAGGCTCACACACACACACAGACTCGTGCGCATGCACACAGACTCGCTCACAGACAGACTTGCACGCACACAGACTCGCAGACTCACACACACACACAGACACACAGACTCGCAGACTCTCACAGACTCACACACAGAGACTCGCAGACTCACACACACACACACACACACACACACATGCGCACAAACAGACACACACACACAGACTCGCACAAACACACACACACACACACACAGACTCACACACAGACAGACTCGTGCACACACAGACTCGCACAAACACACACACACACAGACTCACACACACACAGACTCTCACGCACACAGACTTGCTCGCACGCACACAGACTTGCGCACACATAGACTCGCACAAACACACACACACACACAAACTCGCATACAGACTCGCACGCACACACAGACTCACGCACAGACTCGCACGCACACACTAGGCTGTGAGAATTTGTGGATGGCAGCCCGGGGAGCAGTTAGGAGGTTAGGTGGGCACTTCAGTCATGTCCTGTCTGGGGATCGAACCGGCGACCTTCTGGTCACAAGACCAGATCCTTACCACTAGGCTATGGCTGCCCCCATGATGCTCTATGAAGTAGCAGATGTACAGAAGTGGTCGGCTCATTGTCACTCTGACAGGTTTAAACAAAGACATAAAAATGTCCTGGATCAGTCCAGGTTTAAGGTTCTGATGTTCTGTGTGTCCGCAGGTCGTACCAGGTGACCAAAATGTAACAGACTGAGGAGCTCCAGGAGCATCAAACAGGATTCAGATCATCCTCCAGTCAAACCTGTTTTCACTGCACTGTGTGCGCGCGTGTGCGCGCGTGTGTGTGTGTGTGTGTGTGTGTGTGTGTGTGTGTGTGTGTGTGTGTGTGCGAGCGAGCCTGACTGTAAGTGTTTGTTAAAGCACAAATATTACAATAAATACAGATAATATTAATTCATATGGACAGAGCTGATCTAGGATCAGGTTTCTCTCTTATTTCAGACTTTGAGCTCTGAGAAGCATCACAAACATGGGAAGGTGAGGTTTCCCAAACGATGGAGGTCATCTGAGGTACATCTGTCTGACCTCATTGGTACCATTGGTTCCAGACGTGTTCAGTCTGAATTCAGCCAGAAACTTCATAATAATCCACAAAAATATTACTGTTGTGACCAAAATATCATTATTAGTGTATTATTTATGCTATTTACAATGGAACTATGTACCAATAACAACAATAATATTCATTTTAAAAGTCCTAATAAAAGTAATAAGAATCATATTAATTAACAATAGTCAGGAGCTGTGCTGAATGTGAAGACTCATCAGTTATTAACCACAAACTATCCAATTCTGCATCAAATACAGTCAAATTAAGCCACTTCCAGCCCTGACAGGTTACAAAACACAAGCTTGTGTGTGTGTGTGTGTGTGTTTGTGTGAACCTGACCTCCTGGTTTGTAATAATAGTCCTGAAGGCGGACGTGTACCATCACGCTGCACTGCAGCTCCTGCAGAAGCCTCTCATATGAACAGGAGCTGCTCTGTATCCACTTTCTACACTTCAGCTCCCATTTATACACTAAACTCACCACATCTACTAATACAGCAGTGAGACATCACTTCTGCAGACCAGCAGCGCCCTCCACAGGCTGGCACCGCTCTCAAAAGTCCTTCTGAATAAACGTCTTCTGCTCCGGGTTCTGGGTTCGCTCTGAATGTCTCGGGAGGATTTGTCAATACTTGCCTGCTTCTGTAAAAACTTTGGGGGGGGTAATGTGACTTCTCACACAGTGGCAGAGCTCACTGGGCCATGAAGGAAAACTGTAAACAGTGGAAAACAGGATGGTGCTGACAGTAGAGAAAAGGTTATCATCTAGATCCTCCTGCTGACGACGTATTTCCATGACATCTCACAGAAAAAGGTCGAGAGATAAAAGACGATATAAAGAATATTATTATTATAAACAGTCTTAGAAACAGCAGCAGTGACACTTTTGCTTCCCTAAAATTCACGCTTCCTCAAAATTTTCAACTGAAACTCAATAGAAAAGGTTCTTTAGGGAACCAAAAGTGCTGGTGGGGTCTCAAACGAGACTTTCTGGCGTGCCCATTGTCATCATTTTGGTTTCTACATGAAGTTAAATGTAATTTTTTGATAAAAGCAGAACCTTCTCTGGAGACAGCAGTTCTCTATAATGTTCCTTTACAAGATATTCTCCATCAACCGTCCTCCTGAAGATCTGCCTGCAGGTTTCATCTCCAACTCCAGTCTAACACACCTCGTCCAGCTAATCTCTCCAGCAAGATGGTTGGTTGACACATTGGCTTAACTTTTGGGTTCTAATGGTTCCATTATCACTATGAACAAACCCGGTAAGAGTGTAAATCTGAGTAAAGTTATTAAAGTAATTTTTCTGTTTGTGGCTCTTTGAGCAGAAGAAAAAAATCCACAAAAATTTGAAATGAAGAGAATAAAATATTTAATTTCCAGAAATTCATGAAATACAGATTACAAATCATCTGAAAGTATCATCATATAAAACATTCAGTTATAAAAATACATCATTTCATCTTCAGTACAAACAGTCCCAAAGTCCACTCCTGAGGATTAAGACTTAAATTCCCAGAGTTTAGTGAGTTACTCAGACTAAAGCAGGAGATTATGTGTTAACTGGTGCTGATGTGTCATTGTGGACGTTTTCACACCAGAGCACTTTTCCTGAGTCATCATAATGTGATTGTCTTATTATGTTTGGTGTCGAACCCAGAGAATGGACACATCTGGGCCTTATCTGGGCCACTTCTGGCACTTACAGCTTGGTTCTGGCACTGGCAAGGGTTGTGTGGGCTAAATGTTATGATAGAGGCTTAATGTGGGTTATAAAAAGTGTTTTGTTGGTCAAATGTCACAAACGAGGCAAGACTAAGGTGACAGCAAGTGTTAAATGAGACAAAAATAGGCCAAATGTGAGCCAGGTTTGTTTATGATAAGTATTGTGTAGGCTAGACATGTGATTAATGTTAATTCCTCTGGCCCTGATTTGGTCCAGGCTAAAGTTAAGGCTAAACTGTGGCTAAGTTGAGGCAACCAGATTCTCTCAGCCATTGCCATCATTCAAGGCCAAATGGGGGCCACATTTGGGCCAAACATCCATTACGTGGTGAGTCAAAGCCATTCATAAAACTGTTTAAATATAAATATCGGCTTCATCTCACGGGCTTCACGTCAACTGTGGATCAGTGATTAGATAAAGTGGAACAACTCCATCAGCAGTATATGATTCACTGAGTCATGACTCACTGATTCACTGCATCCAGAAAGCTCTGTTCTTCTTGAATACAATATAATAAAAAGGCTGCTGCTGAACATTTTACAAACTAACTACAGAAAAGTGACGTATGGAGCTTTTTAAGTGATCCACAGTTCTGATGTTCTGCAAACCCGGAATAAAGTGCTCTGAGAAGAGAATCTGGGTTACAGACACTTGTGTGAAAACGTCCTAACAGTGCCACTGTCTGAACTCTCACTATAACACCAGGATGTGTTTGATTGGCTGAAGCTCATATACATTAACTCAAAACTCAATTATGGGCTTATTTTAGCTACAGTCATTGGCTAATGTGTTGTATTTGCATATTTCAACCACTAACTGCAACTGGACCAAGACTACCACTGAACCCAGAACATCTCCAACACCAGATCATGAACAGAACTACAGGTTTATAGAGCAGGGCTGCACAATACATCACTGATACCTCAGTATCACCATGTCAGTGTTTGTGATACTGATATCGCCAATGGCTTTAATATGCAAATGAGCCAATTAAAATGTGTTTAATGAGTTCGGTAGGCTGACCAATCATGGTTCTGGAGTTCTTGAATCATGTAATGGCTAAACTCACATGATGTCATATATGTTTGTATATAATCACCACAGTATTATAAAGCCCTGCTAGACATTATAAACAATTTCTTATTATATATTTAATGATATTTTACACCATATACAAACAACAACAACAGCGTCCTCAACACCCATAAATCCAGTGGTACATCTGACTAAGTATTAAAGAAAACAATAACGTAGAAGATAAAAGTGCTCAGATGGTGAAAAAAAGGATGAGAAAAACCCTCATTATTCATCTGTCACTGGCAAACGACGGCGCATTATTTCTCCTAAAATCTCCATAAATGTCAGTTTCACATGCCTGCAGGCAGATCAGATGGATTTATTCCATTGAGAAAGATGATTTTTGTTTTTTAGCTGTAGGTTAATATGAATGTGCAGAGTGTGGGAGGACAAAGCTTAGTTACGATTTGTGGCTTTAATCTAAGGGCTGTGTTCAGGAGGGGGACTCATTCCTTTCTCTTTGTGCATCAGTAACTACAATAACAGATTGCTTTATTACCAGCCGCTGCGTAACAAAATGACAAAGTTTATTTTCTTCCTTAAAGAAAACAGGCAGTAACTTTTCAATCCGGAGAGGACAAAGAATTGGCACTTTTAAAGAAATCTCTCATCTGTTCTGTGGAGTAAAATCAATAGGCTGGTCGGACCAAAGCCGAGAGCAAAACGGCTAAGCTAAAAAATTGGTTTAGTCTTAAAAATAATGGCAGCAGTTTTTGCCTGAGAAGAGTGAAAGACTGTGAGCTGGAATCCAATTAAAGACAGAAGAGCAACATCTGAGTTTCTGAAATGACTTTGTAAGGATCTGAAATGGAAACAGGACTGATACACACACACAATTGTTTATGTGAACTGTCAGGACGTCTGTGAACCCAAACCTTAAACTTAACCCTAAACATCCCTAAACACCAGGTCACGACTGCCTCAAAGAGCAAACAATATGGACCGACTGGTTCTGCTAAACATCAAAAATAAGTTGTCAAGAAGACCCAGCAGCCTCCTCCTCTTGTTTCATGTCTTTTGACTGTTAATGAAGCTGAAGTTTATCTTATTTTAGGCCTGATTCTGCTTTGATTTCCACATTTAAGGCAGAATCAGGAATCAAAGAAGAGTCTGCTGAAGAAGAAGGTTTCAGGTTCTCACTAATGTGGAAAAGTCTCACCGGCCCTTGCCTAACAACTTCCTTCCCAATATTTGTTCTTCAGATCTTCTCCGCCATCTCTTCTTATAGGCAATGTGAGAATTCCAGCACGTAGCTCCTCCCCTTCCCCCTGTCCTGTGCATGAGCACACACACTTCCTGTAGCTGAAATGGCTGAAAGAGTGGTGTGTTGTTCTACCAGAGTCAGTTTATTCATTTCTTGTTTACAGAACCAAGGCTGTGTAGAAATGTTGGATGTGCATTCAGAACGGGCCGAGCTTTTAGCAGAATTTGGAAACAATGGATCTAAAATTGCTAACTGTGCCACTCATGATTTACAAATGTCCCCACCAAAAACAAGTGGGCTCAGCCTTGGGTACAAGAGTCTCCAGTCTGGTAACCCTAAGAGCTTTCTCCCAGAAAACAATCAAACCAGTAAAGACAAATGCTGGAAAAAGTGCAGATGCCCTGAGATCCTGAGCTGGCCTGACATTTCAGCACTTCAGCATTTAGTTGTGATGAAGGGGCCCGAGCACCTGAACCTGAGGTGCTATTGATTTCCACTCAAATACGAAAGACAAAGAGAGAGAAAGAAAGAGAGAGAGAGAGAGAGAGAGAGAGAGAGAGAGAGATCCCAGAATATTCTGATATATGTGATGTGCATATTTTTATAAAAAAAGAGCAAGTCAGATAGAGTCAGCTCATATATGAAACTCTCTCTATCATCCCCCCTTCTCTCTCTCTCTCTCTCTCTCTCTCTCTCTCTCTCTCTCAGGCTTCTTTATCGCACTGCTCTTTATACCACAGAGACTGTGGATGAGTGCTCATGACAGAGAAAGTGAAAAGTAGAACAATCCAAAACGGAGCATGAAAACAACATTTTTACAGGAAGTGGTCAATTAATCCACCATCGCTCGTTAAGAGTCGTCCTGCTTCTCGTTTTAATGTCAGAAACCTTAAAAACAAGCTTGACCACCTCGCTTAATGCACCGACAACACAAAATGAAAGCAGGTGAACATTAGAAGAGAAACAGCTGAGGTCCGGTCACATTTAAAACTCAGAATAATAGATGTGGGCTGCGGATGTAAAATAAACAGTGAAAAGCCCGTCTGTGTCAGAAACAAATGGTAACGGTGGTGGAAAAGTCATTTGGCTTTGTTGCCCCTGGTGTGGGGTAAAGCGCGTACACCAGATGGACAAAAGACTGCATTCATTTAACAATAATTCATCTGAAAGCTCACGACAGCGAGAAGAAAGGCTCCGGGACTGATGACAGGCTGGTGTTAGTGGTGTACACGACAGGAGAGATGGTCTGAAGTGGGAGGGAGGTGTTCCTGATAAAGATCCAGAAGAACTTACACACTTGCTTTCTGGCTCTGTTCCACTGGTACAGTGTAGACCCTACAGAGACAAAGAGAAGAACAATGAGCTTTTATTTAACTTTATACAGGCTTTACCCAGTCTCTGCAGTATGTATTAGCACTAACAAACACAAATACTGAGCACTAAAATTAAGTCTAAATCCTAGCTCTAACTATATCCACAGAACCAACTGTAAAGCCTAAACCTATCATAGCCCAAACCCCGAACCTAGCTCTAATACTAACCCTAACTCTAACCTTAAAACATGTCCTAACTTTAAAATATAACAGCTTACATTGTGGGGACCAGCTGACCCCCCCCCAGTGAGG
>BRDA01093035.1:0-11956 GCA_036984385.1 Crenuchus spilurus
CAAACAGTCCATCAGGACAGACAGGCTCCCCCAAGCCCAGACTTCTCATAGAGAAGATGGTGACAATGCATTAGAGACCACTTAATCCAATCCATAATGCTTTCTTTTGAAGAGCAGTGCCAAAGAGAGTCTCTAGAGCATAAAAAACTAATAGGAGCCAAGCAGGGAGAAGAGAAGGGGGAGAGGTAGGAAAAAAGCATCTGCCAGTATATATACTGACAGGTCATGTGACACAGATTGCACACAAGTGGACTTCATTTCACTAAACATGTAACTTCTCAAGGTAACTGGTTGCACGAGATTATTTTCAGGGTTTCATAGCAAAGGGGGTAAATACATAATTTTGTATAGATTTTTCCCATTTCACTTCACCAACTTAGACTATTTTGTGCAGATGCATCAAATACTACTCAGATTAAGAAAAAAAAACATTTAAATACAGGTTGTAATGTAACAAAATAGGTAAAAAGCCAAAGGGGTGAATACTTTCACATGTCACGCGTGACTTATATAAAAACATATATAAAACATACAATATTTTGTGTAAATACATCTAAATGGCCTATCCATGTAATATATTTTTTATATTATAACATTGTTTGTGTTGTGAATATGAAAAGGGCAGTTCTAGGCCAGAAATAAATCTTTCCATGACCATTACATTTGAAGCATTCAGTTTAACCACTGGATTAATGTACTGAAAATAAGAGGCAAACCTCATCAATTTTCTTTCAGAAACAGTAATAAAATATTTACATTTTAATTTGAAAAAACTAATTTCTGGGAGTTCATATAGCATCAGCCACTCATTTTAATCTAATTTGTTAAGCAGAAAATCTCAATCAAAATCACCAGTGGTCAATATTAAATGGTTTACGGTAATGCATTGCAAATGTATTGTACAGTATGTTAGGACAAAGGTTAAGGTTAGTTTAAAGTTTTGAAATGAAGCTAAAATTAGGGGTTAGAGTTAGAATCAGGTTAGGGTAAATGACAATTAAGTTACCTGAAATAGATAATTAGCTTATTGCAAATTAAATTCAAGGTAAGCATCTTCAAAGCATCAAAACAACCAATCAAAATATTGTTACCAAGTAATGCGTAATTGGATTAGTGATAATAATCTCATTATAATTACATGAAATTTGTATTTTGTAATGGATTGCTGGCCAATGCTGGTCATTGACAGACCTAATATGGTATGTGTTCACATGTAAGTTGGTGACTTATTATTCCCTTAAGCTTCATTTACCCATCACTCACATACTTTAGTGTTTTGACTTTGTTCCTTTTATATCTCTCTACAGCAAATATCCTCACAGTCATCATCTTGTCTCAGCTGGTACTCCACCGTCAAAAGTCATCTTACAACTATCTCCTGGCTCTGGCTGTTGCTGACATCCTGGTCCTTCTTCTTATTGTGTTTGTCGACTTTCTATTGGAGGATTTCATCCTTGGAATCCCTCTGCCACCCTCCCTGAACAAGACAGTGCAGGTACTAGAGTTCTCCTCCATGCACACCTCCATCTGGATCACTGTGCCCCTGACAGTTGATCGCTATATTGCTGTTTGTCATCCTCTGCGCTACCACACCATCTCTTACCCAGCACGCACTCGTAGAGTGATCTTTTTTGTATATACTGGCTGCCTACTCTCTAGCACACCATACTATTGGTGGCCTGAGCTGTGGCATGGCCTCCCAGGAGCAAGTGGAGGAAACAGCGGCAATATAGGACAGCACGTGTTGGTGTGGGCACACTGTGCTACTGTCTATTTGCTTCCTTGCTCTGTTTTCTTCTCACTCAATGCAGTGATTGTGCGAAAGCTCCGTTCTAGACGTAGCTGCTTCCGTCTTCGTGGCTACTCCACTGGAAAGACCACTGCCATTCTTCTGGCCATCACCTCTGTATTTGCTGTGCTGTGGGCACCACGGACCATCATGGTCCTGTATCACCTGTACACGGCACAGCCAGCCAATCCTGGGCCTGCACGTCTACTCCATCTGGTTACTGATGTGGCCAACATGCTGGCGCTGCTTAACACTGGAGTCAACTTCTTCTTGTACTGTTTCATCAGTAAGCGCTTCCGAGCCATGGCTGCCACAGTTCTCAAGTCCTTTTTCCGCTGTAAGAAACAACCACGTCCATTCTATGCCAGTCATAATTTTTCAATTACCAGCAGCCCCTGGATCTCACCAGCTAATTCCCATTGCATCAAAATGCTTGTATATCAGTATGACAAAAATGGCAAGCCTGTCTGCATATCATCTTAATCAGACAACAATTACAGATAATAAACAATAATTACAGATTTAACCACACTTAACATTTTGTATATACCACTTGAATCATTCATGGTGAACCAAAAGGAAATAGATCAATAGTAAGATTATATTCCAAATTGTGTATAAGTATGGCATGAGGTTTTCATAGAGCTGTCATATTTTTTATAAAAGTAACAATCAATCAATCAAACAAACAAATAAACAAAATGAGCTTCAAAGTAATGTAGTAAATTATAGAACATCTTAACCTGAAATGTTAGAGCCTTCATTCTGATATATTTGCTAGATGATGGGACACACTACTCAACTGAATGTGTTTTGTATGATTAATCTCACAGTAAAGTAGATGCTTGTTGTTTGTGTGTTTCTTTTTATGGCATTTAACTATATCCTTCTGCAAAATGTTTTTCTGACAAAAATGGAATTAGTTCTGTTTGGATTTATAGAGCAGAGGGATTTATAGAGCAGAATACACTGCGTGAACAGCGCACTCAATCCACCAATCGGAGAAGAGTCCGAAGTTCACATTCACCTGAGTTCTAACTCTGTGCAACTGTCAGTAATTATTGTGACTCTATTTAAGCCTCTCACATTTGTTTGTGCAATGCGAAGTATTGCCACATTCCTGTGCCTTACCAAGCCGTTCTGTCAGTAAGTTCATCTAGTCTCGTGTTGGTTTTGATCCTTGCTCTGCTCTCGACTCTGATTTTTTCTCTGTCCAGTGGTTTAGTCATTTTGATCCGTGTTTTCGATTTTTGATCTCTGCTCTGTTTTCAACTCTGATTTTTCTGATAAATTATAGAACATCTTAACCTGAAATGTTAGAGCCTTCATTCTGATATATTTGCTAGATGATGGGACACACTACTCAACTGAATGTGTTTTGTATGATTAATCTCACAGTAAAGTAGATGCTTGTTGTTTGTGTTTTTCTTTTTATGGCATTTAACTATATCCTTCTGCAAAATGTTCAAAGACAACATAAAGATATCTACCTAGATAGAGCTGAGAGTTCTTTCTCCTCTAAGTTATTACTGTGTAGTGCCTCTGTTTTTACATTGATGGCCCAAATATCATGTTTTACAAGGTACTACAGCACTGGTAATATTTTCATTTTAACATTATTTGAATTGTAGGTCTATAAATGTGAGTTGCTTGCAAAACAGACTTTTAGATAAATCAGCCCTTTAGATATGTCTGGTGCTGGAAGACTATTGTCAACACAACCACCATCTGACAAATGACAAATGTTTATTACGTGTCTTTTTTATTTATAAATAAATAAATAAATAAACAAGTGCCATAAAGTGACAGAAAAAAGGGGGGTTATACACTGCACTGGGAGCCTCAGGTAATATGGGACTTCTTGAAACTCATTCTTTATACACAGGGAATTTGTTAGGGAAAACAAATGTACAGTTTTTGTTTTTGAGCTGAGCATACAAGTCCGTAAGGGCTGCTAACTTGAGTGATTAAATTTTTGCTGATGAATAACGTTTCATTCCTATAACTAAGGAAAGGTGGTTGTAGGGTTATCACATCACACATGTTCAGTAAAATCTGAAATTCTCTAGCTACCATAGTGTCAAATTTTTTTCTTTTTTTATAAATAGGCTTTGGTTCTGTATGATCATGCTAGTCAACCATTTAAGTCTGCACTGGTATGTATGTATATATTAGAGATGAGCGAGTACACCATTATCTGTATCTGTATCTGTACTCAGAGTGGGCAGGGCCTAAACTGGAATTGGGCATGGTTTAACCGGAAGTGGGTGGGCTTAAATTGGCACATTATTTTAAGTCTGAAATTGATATGGATTGATCAGAAGTTGCTATATGTATTGTTTATTTGAAAAATATTTACAGAACAGACTCAAAATTGAGATTAAAATCAATGTTTTTAATCACAAAAGTAAGAGAACTATTTACAGAACAAGGTTTTTAATAAACTCAGAATATGAATATTTTTAAGTGAATATACAACTCATGAAGTATGAAATTATGAACTAGTAAGTATGCATGAACAAGAGTTGTCATACTCAACATAACTTCCTTTTTTAATTTCCCAGACAGGACATAAATGAAGTGCCCTTGAGCAAGGCACCTAACCCCCTAACAGCTCCCCGGGCGCTGGTGGATAAGGGCTGCCCACCACTTCCACAAATTCTCACAGCCTAGTGTGTTCACTAGTGTGTGTGTATATTTCACTGCATGAATTGGTTAAATGCAGAGGTCAAATTCCATTGTGTGAAAAATCATATTGGCAAAAATTAGTGAATCTTAAACAGATTTTTTTTTTTCTAACAATTATTTATTTATTTTTACTACCTAACGCTCTTGGCATTTTTTTCCAAGTTAAACAATGTTGATTAAGGTCTGTTTGTGACTGAGTGATGGTGTGAGAGGGAGAGTGTGGCACAGCTCTGGCAGAGACGTGTCTGTGTAGGGAGGGGTGGGCGCTCTGTGTGACTGGCCAATCACAGATTGTGAAGACAGTCAGTTACCCAATTAGGATTTTCCTTCAGCACAAGCACAGATAGTGACGAGTTTTGCTTGTATAATGATCGTACTCCTCACAAATGTTTCATCCGCATTGAACACTCGTCTGAAATAAGTATCCGGTTCAATCCTACTGTTCACACTGTCAAATGCTTTTTCAAAATCTATTAAGTTCACATAGACAGGAGAGTTCCATTTGATATGTTGCTTTGACTGGGAGTTATGAAAGCCCATATTTCCTTGATGTTTGCTGTCAGCTTTTCTTTATTGTTGGGCCTGGTGGCCCTCATTTTCCTCTTGACAATACCCCATAGCTTATCAATTGGGTTTAGGTCCGGTGAGTTGGCTGGCCAGACAAGGACTGTGATGGCATTGGCATCAAACCAGGTTTAGATGCTTCTGGCAGCATGTGCAGGGACCAGGTCCTGCTGGAAGATGAAATCTGCATCTACATACGGATTCTCAGCAGAAGAATTCATGAAGTCCTCTAAAACATACTGGTAGACTGTTGCGGTGACCTTGGATTTAAGAAAGCAGAGTTTACCAACACATGCACCAGACATTGCACCCCAAATCATGACTGACTGTGGATATTTCACACTAGACCTCAAGCAGTTTGGGTTCTGTTCCTCACCTACCTTCCTCCAAACCCTTGGACCTTGATTCCCAAATAAAAGGCACACTTTACTTTCATCAGAAAAGAGGACCTTGGACCACTGGCCAATGGTCCAGCTCTTTTTCTTCTTGGCCCAGTTGAGATGCTTCCTACGTTGGCTCAGGTTCTGAAGTGGCTTGACCCAAGGAATCCGACAGTTGTAGCCCATCTCCCAGATGCGTCTGAATGTGGTGGTTTTTGAAGCTTTGACTCCTGCCTCATTCCACTCTTTCTGGATCTCTGCCAGATTCTTGAATCTTTTCTTTTTGATAATCTGCTGAAGCCCACTTTGCTGGTGCATCTTTTCCTGCCACATTTTGTCCTTCCACTAGACTTTCCATTGATATGTTTGTTATGTCTCCAATCTTCCCCATATTGAACCAAACTGAGACAATTGAACCAAACTGAAGCAATTTAATGACACCTGGGGAAACCTGTGCAGGGTGCTTTGAGTTTAGTAGATGGTAAGTGTGTTACACCCAGTTTAAAACATTCATGCCCTGCAAAATTTGGGCTGATTTCTCCACAGTATTCTAAATTTTTTAAATCCTGTTTTCGTGAGTTTTATGAGCTGGAAGCCCAAATTATGTGAAAAACTAATAAATAGTTGAAATCATTTAAATTGTGGGCCCTGAATCTATAATCTATGAAAGTTTAACTTTTTGAATGGAATTATGGAAATCAATCAACTTTTCCATGATACTCTAATGTTTTGGAATGGGTCTGTATATTCAATGAGGAGAATGACAATAAATGGTCACTTTTACTATGATTCTGTCTTCAATGGCTATCCCACCAAGCACCAGATGTCAAATGGACATAGTTTTTTAGGCTACATCTGGTCAGTAAGTCGTGGCCTTTATTTAGCCCAAAAAGAGATGTTGAAAATTGGGCTGTTTTCAGTCTGTTGGATTGGACCAAATTTAGCCTAAAAATAGATGTTTAAGATTCCCAGAATCAAATCAAATCATATAAAATTTATTTATAAAACGCTTTTTACAACTGATGTCGCAAAGCAGCTTTACAGGGTTAGTAATAACAAACATCAAATCATTAATCCCTAATCCCTGGTGAGCAAGCCAACAGCAACAGTGGCAAGGAAAAACTCCCTCAGAGCTGGAGGAAGAAACCTTGGGAGGAACCAGACTCACATGGGGGACCCATCCTCCTCTGGCCAACTAATTCTAAGTTTGTGATAAATCATAATCATGTGATGTTGTTGTAGTGTTCAGGTGAACTGATATGGTGACAGTAGTGGGACAGGAATGATGATGACAGTGGTAGCAATTATAACGGCCAGAAAGTCCATATGAACTCCAATGTGGACAGTAGAGTAGGGCATCTGGAGCAGGCCACAGTAGTTGGTTGTTGGTGGGCAGCTGATCCAGGGAAGCATCATGCGGAGAATAGTAATCAGTCTTCCATCGGTCTTGGACCAGACAAGTGGGCAATCATTCACTCGGAAAAAGACAAAAATGGAATTAGTTCTGTTTGGATTTATAGAGCAGAGTGATTTATAGAGCAGAATACACTGCGTGAACAGCGCACTCAATCCACCAATCGGAGAAGAGTCCGAAGTTCATATTCACCTGAGTTCTAACTCTGTGCAACTGTCAGTAATTATTGTGACTCTATTTAAGCCTCTCATGTTTGTTTGTGCAATGCGAAGTATTGCCACATTCCTGTGCCTTACCAAGCCGTTCTGTCAGTAAGTTCGATATATCTATTTATTTATATCTATATCTATATATCTATTTCCTATATATGTATTTCCTGCTCTAAACATTATTGATGAGACCAGAATCATAAAGCTTAATAAATGTTCTGTTCAGTCACATAATGCTTTACAAACATCCACAGTGCCTCCACTCTAACTTGCAAACTCTGTTATTCAGTATCTTCTTAATGAAAATTAATGAAAGTGCATATTATATCTAACGAACACTAATAAGGTTTCATTACAGACATTAGGTAAACTGGTGTTCATCCACATTCATAAAAATATATAAGAACTTATAAAGCACTATATGTTTTTACAGCCTTTAAATAAAATGATATTATCCTAAATAAAAATGTCTAAAAAGAATACCAGAATTGCAAGTGTTTACTTTGAACACAGGTTGATTTATTGAATAAACTTATACATCAGAACTGCAATGATTTGTACATGAAAATTATTCCATGTATCCTTTCTATTTTTTCAAACATGAAACAAATTGTGGGCGGCACGGTGGCTTCGTGGTTAGCACGTTCGCCTCTCAGCGCTGAGGTCTTGGGTTCGAGTCCACATCTGAGCGGAGTTTCCATGTTCTCCCCGTGTCTGCGTGGGTTTCCTCCGGGGACTCCGGTTTCCTCCCACAGTCCAAAAACATGGAGGTTAGGTTCATTGGGTACTCTTAATTGTCCGTAAAAATGTGTGTGTGTGTGTACACCCAGTGATGGATTGGCGCCCTGTCCTGGGCTTGGTTGAATAGTGTAATGCCCTGCCCTGCGCCCAGTGAAGGGGTAGGGGACTAACCGCGACCCTGATAAGGATTAAGCGGGTGGGATAATGAATGAATGAATGAATGAAACAAATTGTTTTTCAATTTAATACATTTTTTGATGTTAACATTTAAAAAAATGTTTACAGTCAGTTCCTTAATACAAAAATTTTGTCATTCAAAATTAAAAGAAACCACATCAGTGCCATTTACTGTTTAAACATGTCTTTCAATTTTATAGATGTAAACAACAAAGTAAACATATTCAAGAAACAAGAATATGAACAAAAGAACACATTTCTTATTAATCAAACATTTTTATTGCTAAACTATGCCTTTGTCATAGGTAGCAGTACTCCACTCTTTCATTTGCATGATTTGTTTCTTAATTTCTTCAGTTGTGGCCTCTCAACACCTCTCTACAAATGTAGACAATAGGCTATATGCACACAGGGATGCTGATGTATTTCTGGTAAAATCTCAGCCAGCTCAGCCACTTCCGCTATCCACACTGTTGTGATGAGTTTAGTGAAGTAGCGATAAAGTCCAAAGCTAAAACGTTTAAGTTTCAGCGAGCTGACAGTGCTACTGCTGAACATTGCTGCGTACCTTTGTGTCAAGCCTCCAGTAAGTACAACAAAGTACTTAGCTTTCATACATTTCCCTCTAATGCGGAAAACTGGCATAAAAGGATTGTTTCTATTCAAAGATGTTCGTTAACTAGGGTCTAGTCTCGTGTTGGTTTTGATCCTTGCTCTGCTCTCGACTCTGATTTGTTCTCTGTCCAGTGGTTTAGTCATTTTGATCCGTGTTTTCGATTTTTGATCTCTGCTCTGTTTTCAACTCTGATTTTGCTCTGCCCTGTGCTATATTTTTGTGCTTATGTATGACCAGTTATATGATCTCCATGTCTCTCTTGTTTTGTATCCTGATTGGATTTTTGCAACTCACTACCGCTCAGTCCTGGTTTTCATGTAAATCTTTATTTATTGAAAACTCAGTAAAATCACTTTATTTTAATCCGCAAGTGTTTGCTCATTTGACCTCACCAGATCCTCAGACGAATTTGGACCAAATTTAGCCCAAAAATAGGCATTTAAGATTGTGCTGTTTTCAGTCAGTCAGATATGATCCAAATTTAGCCAAAAAATATATGTTGAAAATCGGTCTATTTTCAGTTCATCGGATTTGGACCAAATTTAGCCCAAAAATAGACGTTTAAGATTTTGCTATTTTCAGTCAGTCTAATTTGAACCAAATTTAGCCCAAAAATAGAGATTTAAATTTTTGCTGTTTTCAGTGGTTGGATTTGGATGAAATTTAGCCCAAAAATACATGTTGAAAATCGTGCTGTTTTCAGTCTATCATATTTGGACCAAATTTAGCCCAAAAATAGACGTTTAAAATTGTGCTGTTTTCAGTGGTTGGATTTGGATGAAATGTTGCCCAAAAATACATGTTGAAACTTGGGCTGTTTTCAGTCTATCATATTTGGACCAAATTTAGCCCAAAAATAGACATTTAAAATTGTGCTGTTTTCAGTCCATCAGATTTGGTCCAAATTTAGCCCAAATTTAGCAAAACATGGTATCATTCTGATCAAATTTAGCCCAAATACAGACATGAAAATAATATGATTGATGCAATAAGATTGATGCATATGTTGTAGACAGTCCCAAATTAGCATTTCTGAACATACTATACATTTAGACAACTATAGAAAGACTGATATCAGAGCGAATAGCAGTAACACAGGCCGGAGAGGCTGACATACAGTGAGCGTGGACTCACACACACAGCCAATCCATCCACAGCCGTGTCCACTCGGTATTTACAGTGAAAGCCTCTTGCTTACAAAGAGTGGTGCCTGCATGGCCACGGCTCCCGTGCATCCACAGCCCAGTGAGCCAGTAGCACTGCAATATGTTTAAATATTATACAAATAACTTGTGATGTCACTGCTCTTTCACATAAAACAGGAGGAAAATATTAAATTATGACACACACACACACACACACACACATACAAAACAAAACCAAAATATGAATTTGGGGTGATAGCAGTGTAGAACTGCCAGAGTGACTTGTGGCTGATGGATCACTAAAAATTCAGAAGTCAAAGCTTGCAGGTGATTCAGTGAGGAGGGGGGTCAGGCAAGTAAGAGGAGGGCAGGTGCTTGTTTTGAAAAATGGCTGACAAGACTAATGGACGAGACTAACGAACAACACCAACGTACATTAGACAGACACATTTGAACTGGTAAGTGATAAAGAGAACCCGGTTTGTGAGTGGAAAAAGTCACATGGTATGAGCAATAAATTCTGGATGATCTGGATGATCTTGTATCAAATATGATACAAAACTAAAATATATGAAACGTGTCTTTTTTTATAATCGTTTAGAAGATCAAATTAAATATGGCAGTTTCAAAGAAAAAGTTTTCTGTCAATTTGATGGTGATCTGGGAGTTCTAAAGATACTCTAGTTTTTTTGGTAACACTTTCTATGAAGCCTACATTTATAAGTCGTTATAAATGTGTTTATAACTATTTATAACTTGGTAATAATGCTTTGTAAGCATACTCAAACTCTTATAATGCATCATGAGCCTGTAATTATACATTATAACTCTGGGTTTGATGACTTATAAACATGTTATAACATTAACTTTATAATGCATTATAAGCAAATTAATGATCTGCGCTGTTATGAAGGCCTTTTTACAATTATAAACCATTATTAACATTCAAAATGTTAGAATGCTTCAATAAAGTGACTGACATTAAATTTTATATCAGAAAATACAATGCACATGAATGTGCATGAAGATGTGTTACAACTGAACTGAACTACATGTGAGTGCTTAGACAAAATAATTGTATGCTTTGTCTGTTTTCTTTGAAATTGAAGAATTTAAGTTTTAAAATGGCAATAATCAGGGTTCCAGCAAGGTCTCATGTCATGTCACACACCATCATCGCTTCGCGATGGTAGGCTGCAC
Source organism: Crenuchus spilurus (assembly GCA_036984385.1). Classification (NCBI taxonomy): domain Eukaryota; kingdom Metazoa; phylum Chordata; class Actinopteri; order Characiformes; family Crenuchidae; genus Crenuchus; species Crenuchus spilurus. The sequence goes on from BRDA01093035.1 coordinate 10,924, forward strand.
AGACGAGTCACTTCTCTCCAATGCCATCTGTCTCTGGTTGCTTGTAGCAGGCTAGCACCTGATAATCCAGTCCATGTCTTGATGTTATCCATCCAGGTTATTTTTGGTCTTCCACGTCTTCGGCCTCCTTACACAAGTCCAGCCATAACACTTCCTTCAATGCTCTCATGTGCATGCCTCATCACATGACCGAAGTAACGGAACCTTTCAGGATTTAGCCTCTTCTTGGTCTAAATCCAGCTTGTTCTTGGGCAATCTCCCCTTCCAGCTTAGACTGCGTTCGTTTTAATATCACTCTCAACAAGATCTTGCTAGCATGTGAGACCAGTGCAATGGTCCTGTAGTTCTTGCACTGGAGCAAGTCTCCTTTCTTGGGCAGTGGGATGAAAAGTGATTGCGTCCATTCTTCTGGCCAAATTCCAGTTTCCCAAACTTCCATACAGACCTCATGGATCTTATTCAACGTTGTCTCTCCACCAAACCTGAGCAGTTCAACTGCTATGTCATCTGGACCGGATGCCTTTCGTGTAGCCAGCTCTAACATAGCACGCTTGATTTCTTCCTTCAGTGGTGGTGGTTCCTTTTCTTGAACATCAATCTGAATGTTATCTTCTGCACCACTGTATAGTTGCTCACAGTAGTTTTTCCATTGTTGACACACCTTCTTTGGTTCCACAATTTTCATGCCATCTTTGTCCTTGATGGCTACCGTGCGAGGCTGGAATGGTTTGGTGAGCTTCTTTACTACTTGGAATACAGGTCTGCTGTTCCCTTTCTTTGCATTTTCTTCCAGCTCACTGCACAATGAGTCCAAATCGGCTTGCTTATCTCTTATGAGCCTCTTCTGTACTTCGCTTTGCAGTTCCCTGTAATCACTGGAAGGCTTTGTTTTTGCTTCATGCTTCTTCTTAATCCACTCAAAGGTTTCACTGGTAATGCAGTTCTTGTGTTTGATGTGGTTCTTCTGTATTGACTTCTTAGCAGCTTCCAGCATGACATTCTTCATTTGCTGCCACAGTACATCTGGTGTGTG
>BRDA01093036.1:0-17926 GCA_036984385.1 Crenuchus spilurus
CCTTCCGATCTTGCCCTGCTTCCACACAACATGGAGGCTCCATGCCGGCGCGTTCAAAAGTCACATGTGTCCTATCCAGTAATATAGATCATTGGTTTAAAGCCCCATAACCAGGTGTCTCCTCTCCAAAATGGCAGAGAAAAAGAGAAAACATTTCATTTTTATTACACAATTTGTTCATTCATTCAAAAGTATGTGATTTGATCAAGATTGAGTATAAAAGAATTTGGAAGCCAGTATGAGTTGTGATTCACCACTTTGTGACAAACATGGTAAGGAAATTTTCAGTGCAGTATTGCAAAGAATTGAGGTATTTTGTCATCTATAGCTCATAATATCATGAAAAGATTCAGGGAGTCAGGGGAAATCTCAGTCTATAAATGACCTCTGAATGTGCATCAGCATCGAGCATTCAGGTGGTACTGTTTGAGAAACTGTCATGTTACTGTGATGGACATAACCAAAACCCACCTCTGTATCAAGAGATGCAGCCTGAAACTGCATTATGCAAAGAGTAATCCATGTATTCATTCTGTCCAGAAATGCTGATGACTTCTTTGTGCCCAAAGTCATCTGAGATGGATCAGAAGACGGTAGACAGTGTTCTGTGGTCAAATGAGTCAACATTTGTTTTTGAAGGAAGCAGGCATTGGATTCTATGTGCCAAAGATGAAAAATAGCATCCGAACTGTTACCAACAAAAAGTGAACAAGACAAAAAACAGCCTCCATAATGTCATAGGGGTGCATTAGTGACCACGGCATGAGTGATCTACATGTTTCTGAAGGTACCATTGAAATGGAGGCTTATACAGGTATTTTGGAGCTACATATATTTGTACACAGGAACTCCATGTCTATTTCAGCAGGACAATGCCAGGCCTGATTCTGCATGTATTACAACAGTGTGGCTCTGTAGACATACTGTGTGTGTGCTTGACTGGCCTGTCTGCAGTCTGCTACTGTTAAAGTCTGGCACATCATAAAGAGGACAATCAGACAACATTGACCACAGACTGCTGAGCAGCTTAATCTTGTTTACAGTAAGAATGGGCAAAAGTTCATTTAGTAAAATTGCAAACAATTAATATCTTTAATTACCAATTCCATAGCAACGGCCTTGGGAACCATAGCAACGGCCTTGGGACCCATAGCAACGGCCTTGGGAACCATAGCAACAGCCTTGGGACCCATAGCAACGGTCTTGGGAGCCATAGCAACCGCCTTTGGTGCCATAGCAACCGCCTTGGGTCCAATAGCAAGCGCCTTGGGTGCCATAGCAACCGCCTTGGGTGGCATAGCAACGGCCTTGGGTGCCATAGCAACGACCTTGGGGGCCATAGCAACCGCCTTGGGGGCCATAGCAACCACCACAAATACCAAAGCATCACCTTAGAAACCAACTGGGATACCTTAGCTTGTGGGCCATGTTAGCAATGCGCAATATCCCGCGTTTCCTTCAGGAAATGCACTTTTCTAGTTTCTAAATGTGTTTACATTTTACAAAGAGAATTAAGTTTGTCATTGAAAACACTGAAAATCTACTCTTTGTACTTTTGTCTAAATAAAGGTTCAAATAAATGAACAAATGAACATTTTGCACATTTAAAACGTTAATGCAAAGATATGGTATTGTAATGATTTTGGAGCATTTCTATTGGCCCACTTGTCAAGAAATGTTCATACAATCTAAAAGGTATCTGCTTCAGGCACAAAAGTAGGTAAAAGGGAGTTCATAGAACAGCACACAGTGTGAAGGAAAAGCCACCGTAGCAGTGCAAGAAGGCCTGTCATGGTTTAAATGATGTGTTTGTGATAGAAAATCAGATTAGAACATGACTCCTGAGCTATAGTCAGGTTATACACGCCCAGCTATCTTTGTGCTCTTGTAGAGCTTTAAGAGTGAGAACACTGTTCCCTGATTATTAGACAAGAAAAGAGTTCTCACACTGAAGTCCAGCTGTGTGGTGCAGTTAACTCTAAAAATCCATGCAAGAATGTGAAGATGGCAGCACAGCTAGAAAGGCCTGGATAAAAGATGAGCGAGACATATCCTGTTTGTCCAGATGAGTCATCCATCATCAGGGGCATTCTGTGTATCATCTGAATTTCCATCATCCTCTTTTTGCCCCTTAATGTGCATTCTCTCCTCCTTTTCACTCTACTTAAGTAAAAATCAATGTGATTCCTAGCTGCAACAGTGTATTGCTGTGTGTCATCATCTGTGTGTGTGGGTGTGTTCCCTCATTCCCTTTGATCACCAGTTAACATGGAGAGTGAGGTACAAGATGGATTTTTATTTTTTATTTTTTACATCAAACCGCATACCAGAGCGAGAGGTGGGCCCTGCCCTGCTTTTTGGCCAATGAGGTCATCTTTATCTGAGGCAGCTGGAGTAAGGCCTGATGCAGAGAGCTGTCAATCATTCAGAATGACAGTCGTGATGGGTGTGGAGGGAATGTCCCAGTCTTCTATTTTTTACAGACTCCCTATCAGATTAGCATCTGAGAACATGTGGAATTTGAAAGGTGCATGTATTTGCTTGAAGTGAGAGAACGAAGGTAATCGTGTGTCTCTGTGTGTTCCAAACATGTGCCAGCTCTCAGCTGGGACTTGGCATACAGCTTGTTGTTGTGGAGATCTATTGTGAGTGACTGATGTGCTAAATCTGTTGTCTTAATTATTGACAGAGTGAGTAAGGATTCAAGAAGGCGAAGAAAGGCAGAGAAACAAAACGGATAAATAAATCCTGGCCACGGGTGAAAGCTCTTACTGTCTATCCGATTACTCACGGACTCGCTTTCTTTTCAGACATGCTTTTGAAAAACATCAGCAGCTTCCATTCAAGCAGAAGTCATGTAACTCTCTTCACCCTGCTGAGACTGCAGGTGTTTGAGATTAGCGCTGGGTGATGTACAGGTTCGCACCGAAAACCGTTTTTTATTTTTGTTATGATATGAATTTTTATATACCGGCCACACCGATTTAAATAGCTTAAACATGTCCACAACACAGCGCGGTGGTAAGTTGTTACACAGGAGATTTTTTGTTGCTGCACCGATAAACACACATGGAACACAGCAGAAGTATTAGTGGAGTCGTTGAGAGTGGTGAAAATAAACAGAGGACGTTCTGAACCACAAGTTGTACCAAACATTGAAGTAGATGATGATGACACAGCACAAGTGACGGTGTTCATTGGTTACAGCCGCAGCTGTTGCTGTGTTTAGTGTGGTAAATATTGTTATTTACTGTGACATTTTAGTGTATGAATCCTGGTTGAGTGTCAGTCGATTCATGTTTTTCATGTTTTATGTGTAGATGACTAAAATAATCGAGGATTACACTGGATTGTTCAGTAGCTCATTGGCGGTTTTCACCCAGTGTGGTTTAGGTGAGTTCAGTACATGGCAAAAACGCTGATAACATGTCTTAAACTGTTAGTTGTAGTGTAAAATGGATTTTATAAGCCTTATTTTACTAAATGAGGTTCAGTTGCTCACAGTATTGTAAACTGTCTAGGAGAACACATGCCGTGAGTGAATAGGCTATATGCACACAGGGGTGCTGACGTATTTCCGGTAAAATCTCGTCCAGCTCACTCATTTACGCTGTCCACACTGTAGTGATGAGTTTTTTGAAGTCGTGATAATGTCCCGAGCTAAAATGTTTAAGTTTCAGTGAGCTGACAGCGCTACTGCTGAACATTGCTGTGTACCTTTGTGTCAAGCCTCCAGTAAATACAACAAAGTACTTAGCTTTCATACATTTCCCTCCAATGCGGAAAACCGGCGTAAATTGATTGTTGCTCTCCGGAGACAAAATTTCACAGTCAGTCGGCATACCTGCGTGTGTAGCCGGCTTTTAAGGATGTGAGTGAACCAGAGTCCGAGTCAGGACGGAGACTATTAAAGAAGGGAGCATTACCGGAGCTGTTTGAGTGGAACGATTTCTCTGTCTTACTTCCAAGACCGGGGGGGTTTGGGAGAGGAGAAAGCGACCAACGGCGGATGGCACACCAGTCAAGGAGCACTCCCAGGGGACCATGACTACTAACCTCCCACCACTTCACCCTCATAAAAGATGTATATAATGTAAATAGCAATCATCTGTATGTGAAATCTGGTTTACATGCATTGTGACCAAATGCTGATTTACTGCAATAAAATCACTGTTTTCAATTTAACTAGTACTAGATTTGTTACTCCTCACCTGTCAGTTCTGATCTCCTAACCATAGCAGTTACTGTATCAATTACACAAAACACCAACACCATTTTAATGCTCATTTATTTATTATAATCAGTCATTTTCTATATACAATTGTTAAATATGTACAAACACCACTGTAATAATTATAATTACAACTATAATAACAATGAATTATATTTAACCTCCTAAGACCTGAATTCTTGCATGGCATGCATTAATTTCTGTTTGCTATGTGGGCTGATTGGCACCTGATTAGTGTAAAAACAAAGAATTATCTTTTTACATGATCATTTCTATGGTGGCAGGCTAATGGCCTCATAAGAGGACACCAGGCAAAATTTAGTTTTGGGGTCTAAACAACCCAAAATATTGCCAGGTCCTAGGAGGTTAAACTATTAACTTGCACAACAGTTGTAATTTTCTTAAATCCACTCAAAACAACTGGAATTTTACAAATTAAGCTGGCCACACATTAGCTATTAAAGGACAACTCTGGTGTGAAACAGACTTGGGGTGGAAGTGAAACATAACCAGTTGGGATCTGTGATGAGTAGCTCACCTCTTTATGCCCCTGATTTGTGCAATACAGTGTGTTTGGCTGTGAGGCCTCACAGGCTTACAATGCTAGGATATGGGCATTGCATTTTTCATGCAAATAAATGACTATTTTTACACCATTAACAAGTTCAAAGTAGCTCCACACTTCATTGGTATCTATGGATGTTTCAAGGGACATCATGTGGAGCTGCTGCTGTTTAGTGCAGACAAAGGAACAGGGTCCCAGTCTATAATCACAAAGTGGCAGTTGGGGTGGGAGAAGGGGGATCTGTGTGTGGACAGGTTTTTGGCACTCTCTTCACTGGCAAGTGATACAATAACGCGGTTCCTTCTTGCACTTTTCCAAATGCAGAGTCAACCAGAGGTACAGTATTTGATAAACCCAAAGTTGTAATCATTGGAGCCACATCACTAGGAAGGTCACAGTAGGCTTCATCCACCCTGTGCAGAAAGTTCAAGCTGAGGTGAACTGACTCCCTTGTACAAGCTGCTGCTATGAATAAGACAAATGCAAAAAATATAATTTTATTGTTTGGACTAGGGCTGCAGCTATCGATTATTTTAGTAATCGAGTACTCTACTGAAAAATCGATTTGATTAATCAAGTAATCGGATAAACATATTTGCTTTGTTAAAGTGCAATAAAAATACAGAAGAGAAAACAAGACATTTCACTTAATAATTAATGACCAATTGGTTTCCTTTTTCAGATAGGTTATATTTTTTAATTCACAGCATTTCCAAATTGCAAACACAAATACAAATAAATAAAACACAAAATAGAAATAATTACCACAAGTAAAAAACAAATTAATTTACTTTCAACTACTTTCAAAAATATAGGGCAATAATCAATAAAAAAGGTATAAACATTGGCTTTAGGTTGTGCATCTTAGGTTCTGAACAGTTTTACACATTTCTGCTGTGAGTAGTTTAAACCAATAGCTTCAGGAGAATCAAGGAAAAGGCCTCTGTGTGTGCGTTTGTGTTCCTTTTAAAGGAGTATTTGACTGCAATGCAGGAATGTCAACATGCTCAGGACAGGCTTGCCCTGTTTTTTGAAGCAATGTTACCTGTAGCTGAAAACAGACGCTCTGGTGGCGTGGATGTAGCTGGAATACACAGCAGAGACCTTGCCAGTTCTGCCAGTGTTTGATAGTGCACTGGATTATTAGCCGTGGATTTATAATCTGCAATTATTATTGCCATTTTCTTCTCGCATGTCGCTCTTTTCAGGGTTCTTACAGGTTTCAGTGAGTTAAATTTAAGACCTTTTAAGACCATTCTCAATTAAATTTAAGACCGACATGACAAATTGCCAAAAACTTTCAAATTCTATATAGAGAGGTGAAACAAGCCATCCATAAGCTGCAAAAACAGAAAAAACCCATCTGAGAAATTGCTACAATATTAGGAGTGGCAAAATCTGTATTTTGGTACAATCTGAGAAAGAAAGAAAGCACTGGTGAACTCATCAATGCAAAAAGACCTGAACGCCCACGGAAGACAGCAGTGGTGGATTTTAAGTGGAAGTACAATTTATACTGATTTTAATAATAAACGTGTATTAATTTAAAATACTACTAATAATACCAACAACAACAACTTCAACAATAAAATAAATAATATGAAATCCTTAAACTATAAAACAGTAAAGGAAATGAAGGACAAAGTACAATTAAAAGAAAATTTAAGAGTTCTACACTTTTTACATTTTGGGTGAGTTTTAGCTTGTGAATGGCGGCCTTCTGTCAGGCATTTTCCTGGAGAGTTTATTGAGACCTGGCAACCCTGTAACTGGCTGTTTTAGCTTAAAAAAACATTGTAGTTAGCTAGCCAACAATTAGCTACCCGTGCTAACTGTGTGGCCCAAAAATAGCTTTATGACACTGTTAACTCACAATATATAAGTAATAACACTATAGTTAATGTTACACAAAACAGCTTATTCACTAGTTTGCTTACAATGAGTAGTTAAGCTGAAAAACAGTCCCTGCGTTAGCTGAAGCGTCTGATTGGAACTCTCCGTTCTACCTTAAAAACACAGCATTTGCTGAAGCTGTCGTCGGGAGAATGTATCTGACCACATATTTAAGGTGGAACAGGGAGTTCCCATAAGACACAGTTAGCCAACTAGTTTTCTGTTATGAAATTATCATGGGCTTTGTAGTTCCCACAGCGGTAGTCCGAAACAGAGTGAACAGAACTACATTTACACTGATCCATTTAGCGCTGCCTCCTCCTTCCTGTGCGTGGGTGACGTATGCGTGGTGTGCCACATTAAAAGTCGTCAGTGCGAAATACCGTGCTGAGTTTTAAAATTAAATAAACGATTACTTGAGGCACAGAAAATTACTCAATCATTTTTTTGTAATCGAGTCACTCGAATTACTCGAGTAATCGTTTCACCCCTAGTTTGGACAAATTCTGTATAAGCTCAAATGCAAGACAAAGACTAGAGAAATATTGTGTTTAAAATGAGTACTCTGGTATGAAATGGACTGGGGTGTATTGAAACATGATAATTAGTTCCCCCAGCATTCTGAAATACACCGTTTGTAGCCAAGACTAGAAGCACTGTATTTAGGAATGCTGAGGGCGAATAGAGGTGGGCTTTTTGACAAAACTTTGTACTAGTTTTCATGTTCAATACACCTGAAGTCCATTTCACAACAGAGTGCTCCTTTAAGTAGCACTAGAAAAAATGTGTGTAAAGCCTGAAGCAATCAGATTTAAGCTTTCTTACTTGATCAATTAACAGTATAACTAATTATAAATGCAAAAATAAAAAGCATTCTATAATGAACTGAATAACTTTATTATATAAAAATAATTAGTACAGAAATCATCAACAACATCAATAATAAAAATAATAATAACCTGATGTCCACTGCTAGCCTTCTCTTCCTGGGTCTGGCTGAAAGAACTGTCATCTCACTTACAAGACCAGGTTTAACAACCAGCATTTACACAAAAGTACAAACATTTACACAAAGTACCACATTAAAGACATGTGAAAATAAAACCAAATGACTACAGTTCACTGTAATGGAATGTCAAAACATTGTTTACCTCACCTTACTCACTGAAAATTCACACAGAACATGTGAAAGTGACAAACCTCAGAAGTCAATCTAGTTTCTGTGAATCCCTGTACTTCTGCAGATTTTATACTAATATTATTATTACACTAATAATATTATTATATGCAATATAGTACCAATTATGTACATATAGTAGGCTTTATCAGTATTTGATTTATAGCTGTCATCTACACTACACTAGCTTTGACTAGTAAATAAACATATTAGCCAAAATGGCTAACATTACACGACCAGATCTTACCTTCATAATTGTTGATGTAACTTCAAAAGTATAGGTTGAAGCCCTTCTCCTTTATTGTTGCTGACGTATAGCACAATGTCTGAGTGATACAGGTAACATCGTTGACCGTAATCCTGAGAAAATCTTATGTTGAATCACTGCAAAACGCCATAGCTGCTCTGTTTGACACTAGCACCGGAAGTGGAGGAGCTGGCTGACTTAGAACACAGAAGAGAGTGTGCATATAGCCTATACTCTGCTAACAGCTAGTGCGAGCAGCCACACCCACTGAGTAAGTTCTGTTCTTATGCTCTTGTGTATATGTTGAGGTGATGTATGCTCAGACAGACCGTTAAGTGTGGCTAATTATGTCTTTTGTTTGTTTTGCTCTTTATTTTACAATAGCCACTACCGTATTTTTTTATTTTGTCTTGATTACATTTTAATTTCTGTATCATACTTTATTTTATAGTCAAAGCATAGAACTAAGACTGAACTCATACACATTTAGTCACTTTTAATGCTATCTAAACAGATTGTTAGTCAACCTATTTGAGGAAAGATAAAAAAAGGAAACCAATCATAACTAATTATATTTCTAGCTTATCAGAAATATATGGCAGAATAAAAAAACCCAAAGATATATATTGTGTTTTGTATTTGTTCCTGCGTTTGCCCAGTAGACTGGCCCACACATAAATCAGCTCCTTCCACACCATCAGGTCAAATTGCGCTAAAGGACAGGCCAGTCAGACATCATTTGTTGAAGCATTTACTAAAGGTACTCACTACAACAGAAAAAGCAAGCAGTGAATGCTGATAACCAACTACATAACAATTCATACAGACAATGACATGGTTCTGATAAGCACAGTTGAGGAAGACGGATCCAGGGCTTCGACAAAGGCACTTTGTTCCAGATATGACAAATGTGTTAAATAAGAGGTTCTGCATTTTCCCTGCCACTATCATGTCATATGATTCCTTCACTACTTTAGTGCCAGGCTCTGAAATCTGACTCTGACTGTGGGGCCATGCAGACCTGTATTACATGTAATACTAATGTGGAAATGTTTTTTTTGTACAATGTGCAGTTCTCATGACAGTGCAATAGGGTACTCTTAACCACTCTACTGCAGTAATTCTCCTAATCATCACAGTTAACACGTCTTGCATGGAAAATAAAACCAAATACCGTGAAACTGATCATTTTGAAAAATAGCGTGATAAATAATTTTGGTCATACCGCCCAGCAATACTTGTGATGTTCAGTTAGTCACATCAGTGGCATTCATATAGAGCTTTTTATTCTAAAAGTATTCAGTGAGATTATAACTGTGGGGGTGGGCTGAGTCTCTGAATATCTGCTTTAGTTTCTGAGATAATCAATCTCTGGCTCTTACATGTGTCATTTTTTGTGATTACATTGTTATATTCTCACTTTCTGCCAATTCGTCTTAAACTGTATAGCAACTGACAAAGCCAATCAGGCAAATGGCATCAGCTGCTTAACAAAATCACCAATCAAATGTCGCACTTCATCTTTTTATCCTCCCTCAACAAATCAGCATCAGCAAGCCACAGAAGTAAACAGTCTGAGAGAGCTGTGATAGTCCTGTTTTTCTCTCATTACACAGCTCACTATACACACTCAGTTAAGTGTTATGTGACATTTATGTTTGGTATGGGTTAGGGTTTAGGGTTAGGGTTAGAGAGATGGAGCAGTGGTGGTCCGGTGGTTAGGGATTTGGTTTTGTGACTGCAAGGTCGCTAGTTCAATCCACAGGCATGTCATGACTGAAGTGCCCTTGAGCAAGGCACCTAACCCTCAACTGCTCCCTGGGCACCATGGATAGGGCTGCCCACTGCTTCGGGCACATGTTCTCACAGCGTAGTGTGTGACTAGTGTGACAGGTGGGTTAAATGCGAAGGTCAAATTCTGAGGTGTCTGCAAAAGTTTATTAAATCTAATTGAATATAAGACAACACAATTTATTTTATTTACTGAAAGCCTGTGATAAACTAATATCCCCTTAAAACTACTAACTGATTGTCATCCACTGCAAACATTTGTGACACCTTGTGATGAGCTTTGAACATTTCTGTGGATGAACTGTGGCTCACTCTTCTTTGTAGAATAGTTTTAAATCGGCTGCATTCAAAGGTTTTTGAGCATGAACTGCCTTTTAAACTCCTGCCCCAGCATCTCAACCGTTTTCAAATCAGGACTTTGACTCACCTACTCAAAAACCTGAATTTTGTTTAATTTGAGCTATTCAGACATGAACTTAGTGTTTTGGATCATTGTCCTGCTGCATAACCCAACTGCACTTTAGCTTCAGGTCACAAACAGATGGGCAGACATTCTCCTTCAGAAGAGATGCCTCACTGTTTGTGTATAATGACTCTCACTGTGGTCTGCCTTAATAATGGCTCTGTGACCTGTTCCAGACTTTAGATTTCAATGACTTTGTATTGCTTTTGTATTCGAATGCTGCTTTATAAAACTGTGCGATGTTTGTTCTGCTTCACATTGTCAGACGTGTTCTACTGAATAGATGTTTAACAGTAAACATGCCTGTGTGTAGCTAGTGAAAGTGAACCCAGTAATGACTTCAATTTGGTTAATTGTTTGATTTAATAACAAAGAGGACAGTTAATGTTTCACATTGGGCCAGTTAGGGTTGAACAGCATGTTCTTAAATAAGTGAAATCAACATTTAAAGCACGTTTTTGTCTTAAGTTGGCTTATTTTTGTTTAATATTAAAAGCAGGTTGACAATTTGAAATATTTAAATGTGATAAAATAGCAAAAATCTAATCACTGAATTATGTAATTTCATAATCTACTACATTTTCTGGACATCAGTGACATTAAAAGAATGTAATAATGTAATTGTGATGTTCTGTATTGATCCCTGTGTAGTGAATGTATAAGATAATGCTTTTTGACAGTGATGTAAATGATTTGCTTTCTCTTGGTGCGTCATAGTTCAACTCTGACTGGATCTGTTGTTACAGCTGTGGACATACAGTCTGTATCCATCCATCCATTCATCGAATCATCTATCCATCAATCCATTACCATTCCACTTAATCCTGGTCAAGGGTCCCGGTGAGTCTCCTACCCCTTCACTGGTGTGGGGCAGGACAGGGCATCCCACAGCCTCTATCTGCTACAAGTAAAACATGTTTTTTACAAATTAAAGAATTAAAGACTGGGCTTCTTGTGAAGTCTTATTGTTAAACATTTGGAACAGAATTGCTTTTCTTTCTGAAAATATGATGGCAGGCATGTCTGATAAGGAATGTGTGAAAACATGACACTGAACTGTACGGAGGTCCAGAGTTTGCATGAAATTAATTTTTCTTTCCTCACACTCTTTCATTTGAAGCTGCTACCATGTGAAAGTGTCATTTTTGATCAAGAGAAGTTGATATTTGTGGTTCTGCTCAATCAAACTAAATCAGATTTACTGTAAATGTAATTTTTACTAATATAAGGTCAGTGACTGTAAACACTGCTGCTTATATGAGAAAATTTGCTGGCATTGAGCCTAAAAAACAAATATTAATTCATTTTCAGCATTTTTTCACCACATTGTAAATTCCATCAGCAGATTAAAATAAGAGGTGGGGGGGGGGTGATTTTTTTGGATGTGTAAAATTTTGGACCATCCTATTGAACTGTGTGAAAATGGCTCCAGCACTGAGGGTTTTGGACATTGAACTGTGGAGTCAGTTCTCGTGTTGATACAGAACAAAGACCATATTTACAGACTACCTACACAGTGGCTTATAACACACATTCACTCTCACTTATTTATAAAGCAGTGATCTTATGGCATTAAAATAAAGGATATGTGGAATAGTCTATCATTCTTTAAATTACAGTGATGGACAATTGACTTAGAACTCTGTTACACAGCATAATTCCCAAATTATAGCATGTAGAGCTTATAATGGGTGCAGCCATGGCCTAGTGGTAAGGATCTGGTCTTGTGACCAGAAGGTTGCTGGTCCCCAGACAGGACATGACTAAAGTGCCCTTGAGCAAGACACCTAACCCCCTAACTGCTCCCCGGGCGCTGGTGGATAAGGGCTGCCCACCACTTCAGGCACAAATTCTCACAGCCTAGTGTGTTCACTAGTGTGTGTGTGTGTTTCACTGTACAAATGGATTAAATGCGGAGGAAATCACATTGGTTCATCTTAATTCTGACATTTTGACAATTTAACTTAAAATATGATTTAGATTAAACCAAGCAAAACTGGTAATACATTTACTATTTCTAAAGCCTGTCTGCCTTAATCCTTCAGGAAACACCTGGATACTGACATACTTTTAACTATAAAACTGAAAGTTTTCCTTTTAAAAATGTTTCTCAATGCAACTCAATAAAAGGGCAGCTGTGGTCTGGTGGTTAGAGGTCTGGTCTTGTGACCGGAGGGTTGCTTGTTCAATGCCCGGGCAGGTCATGACTGAAGTGCCTTTGAGTAAAGCACCTAACCCCCAACTGCTCCCTGGGCACTGTGGTTAGGGATGCCCACCACTTTGGGCACATTTTCTCACAGCCTAGTGTGTTCACTAGTGTGTGTGTTTCACTGCACAGATGGGTTAATTGTGGTCATATTCTGTTGTGGGGAAAATCACATTTGCAAAAAGTTAAATCATATGTGAAGGTTTGGACCATCCTGGTCAATCATGTTTTGATGATTTTTTAAATGAAGTCACTAAATATTGATGTATTACACTATTTATTTGCTGAATTAATCACATTGGATTGGATATGTGACATGTCATTTGACCATTTGACCAGACTTTTGCATAAGACTGTATGTTGTGAAGTTCCTGTATAGGGAGCCTTGAAAAAACAAAACATATAAGAAGACTTCAGTTGCTATTGTTTAGCAGACTTCTCTGGTAATGTCGTGCTATTATAGAGCGCTCTTTGAGCCGTCACCCCCCTTAAGCTCACTCAAGAGCGAAGGCAGAGGGCACATGTCAGGCTTAATTTGTGCTAATGAGCAAATGGGTTTAGACTTCACGTTCAGCTTGGAGATCTTCCTGGTTGAGCGCAAGCTCTGGGCTAGATCAAAACAAATATATAATTAGTGAAAACATCCATAGCTCTGTAGAGGCACGTATTAACCAGAAGTTAAAAGCGGAGGAAATGTTGCCTTGGAGTGCGTGCTATGAGCTAATGGTGCAGTGCTTTGTTAGTCTGTTTTTCTTGCATCAATATTGAAGTTTTAAGTGAATCTGGCCCTGAACAACAAAGGAAACAAGCCTACAGTGCAACACCAATCGATCTGTTTGACAAGAATGTCACCATGCTTTCAAACCTGACCACCAATCAATGGCTGCAAGAGAAACTATTTTAAGACATGATGACAGTCAGGTCTGCTGGGCGAATGTGAGCTGCTTTGTTGTGTGGACGTGCAATGTGTACACATTGTCACTGCACTGGTTCTCTCATAAAGCTCTTATATTGTGTATAATTGTGTCTCTTTCCTTCTTTCTAGGTATTAGTGATGGTTGTTCTAACAGTGTCTAAACTGAAGAGTAGTTAGGACTTTAGTTGAGATAATTCTCTTAATGGAATCAAAGCACTGTTGTACAGTACATCACTCTGGATAAGAGCATCTGCCAAAGGTCATAAACGTAAACTATCAACTGAGACTCACTCACTCTGTTGCTCAGGGATGCCAATATTTGTATGTTTATTCACTCTGTCACTCCCTAGAGAGTTTATATCGAAGATCCTGCACGTTCCTCAGAACACGTTGGCTGTCCAGCAGCACTGTGAAAAGAGATGATGACTTGTCTTCACATGCATCAGAGGTGGTTGTGCTAGTCTTCATACTCCTAGTCTAAAGACATTACAAGTGATTGGGATAGTTCTTACGGATGTGTGGATTGATTGGCTACATTTGGGAAAAAATGTTTAAAAAAGATGACATTATTAATAATAAGCCTACTGGTTGTATTTACATGCATATAATAACAAGCACTTTAGACATCTGTTCATGAGAGTCTACATGAGAAACACAGGAATGACATGTTTTACTAAAATATACAGCATGGACTTTTATTGTTGCTTAAAAGGACTCGCCAATAAACTCGCCACAGCACAGAACATAAAATGCATCTGACCACTGTTTTGTTTTTAATGTGCACTAATTTGTCATGGGTAGGTGCAAGGAAGGTGTTCACAGATTTTAAAATGAATTAAAGCAATACATGCAGCATTAAGCCTGATTACTGATATAAAATCAAAGCCTCTATCACATTTCTCCAATAACTGCTTTAATCTGAGCTAAAAAATTGGAGGATGGTATTTAACCAACAGCCTGAATAATCAGTTGTTATTTAAATGCACTCAGTGACATAGTTTAGTATTGCAACAGCACAAAGGCACTATAATATAGTGGAACCTTGTTTATTGTTTGCTCTTGTTATTGTATAATTTGGGTATTGTCAACTTTTTTCAGAAATTTTGTTCCAGTTATCATTCATTTGCCCAGTTTTCATCGGCGTGCCCATTGACTTGCTGCTAATTTCACGTAAATAAAGCATCCACCCACACAATCGTCATTCATTCTGGCTTTGTTTCTCATTACTTCTCTGGCTTTGTTTTTCATTTTCTCTGGCTTTGTTTCTCGTTGTTTCTCTGGCTTTGTCGTTGTTTCTCTGACTTTGGTTTTCGTTGTTTCTCTGGCTTTGTTTCTCGTTGTTTCTCTGGCTTTGTTTCTCGTTTCTCTGGCTTTGTTTCTCATTTCTCTGGCTTTGTTTTTCATTGTTTCTCTGACTTTGTTTTTCATTGTTTCTCTGGCTTTATTTCTCGTTGTTTCTCCGGCTTTGTTTCTCATTTCTCTGGCTTTGTTTTTCATTGTTTCTCTGACTTTGTTTTTCATTGTTTCTCTGGCTTTGTTTCTTGTTATTTAATTGACTTTGTTTCTTGTTGTTTCTCTGGTTTTGTTTCTCGTTGATAATGTTCAAAACAAACTGAAACATCTGAAAATGAATGTGAAAACAAATAGCAGCCAAGAATGGGTGTACAATGCAAAGGCTGCCAGCTGGACCACACCGGCACACTCTAAAACAGAACTTAAATCCATACGAGAGGAATAATTGGATTTACATTATTTCTAATGGGAAATATTGCTTCAGTTATCATTTGTTTCAGTGTTCATCAGGCACTTTAGAACAGATTAATGATGAAAACCGAGTTTTATTGAGTGTTAGAAATTGTAAACAGTTCTTAATAGTGTAGATATTTATTATTGACTCTTTTTTTTTAACTTATTACTGTACCTACATTATGGGACAATGTTTCAGTTATATTCCTTTAAACCTGCATACCTCTCACCCTACTCACTCATCTATTTTACCTCTTGACTGCACTCTGTTGCCTCTCTTTTATTGCTGTGTAACTTTCTCCCTCTCTCTTTCTGACTGCTGCCGTGGCAACAGCAGTCCAGAAGCTAGAGAGAGATGAGATTGGTGTCGGGGCTCAGCAGCAGTGTGTGTGTGTGTGTGTGTGTGTGGAGGGGTGCAGCTGGATTGTTTTATGTGTTGCTATCTATGAGCTTTGATATATTTGACTCCCTCAGCTGTGTGTGTGTGTGTGTTTGTGCGTGTGTATGTGTGTGTGTGTGTGTGTGTGTGTGTGCACATATGTGTGTGGCATGGGCATAAAACCTGAGGAACAAACAGCAACAGCCTCCATTTATCCCAATGGCATCAGCTAAGCAGAGCAAATTTCCATGAAAAACGCTGCTCTGTTTGGTGCTAATTTGCTGTGCCTGTTTAGACACACAAAATGGCATTAACTGACCAATAACAAGGCAAGCACATCATTTAAATGGCATACAGGAGAAAAATAACGAGTCTAATATTGTATCTATGCTGTTTTGTACTGTAAAAGACATTAGTAGGTGAATGTCAAATATCTTTTATCATGCAAAACGGCAAACAGGTAATTAAATGAACCAGAGTAATTGTGACAGCCCCAAATACATGTTTGCAAGTAAGTGTGTGTGTGTGTGTGTGTGTGTGTGTGTGTGTGTGTGTGTGTTGTAGGCAAATCTGTCCCAGGGTGCCTGTTATCCTTTAAACAATGCTGTAAACGGCTAGCATAGAAAAGCAATTGACTTGTAAATGACATTACAGCAGCAGTAATACTGTTACACTGTTAATACAAAAAGAAAAGACTGAACTGATTATAAACTGTATGAAAGGTCTGTGTTCTCTAAATGTGTGGACATGCAAATGTGCTAAGGGGGTTGAGTATTGGGAGGAACTGTGTGTGTGTGTGTGTGTGTGTGTGTGTGTTTTCATGTTCCTGTTTAATTGGATGTACAGTTAAATCAGAGATGCAGCACAATTCAGTGTTTAATGTAGTTCATCACCGGAACCGGAGATTGAACCCACACACATACAGATACACTCTGATCCTGTGTATACTCATTGTGGTGATGCTAGCATTTCCGTACCCTCTGCACGTTTCTCCCCCAGAGAAAGCGAGGACCCTTCATTAAGCCAGCCACTACTTGTACTTCTCAGGCTGACTAACATTAGAAGTGTCTGCATGTATACGTGTGTGTCTGCATGATTTTGAGTGGATTTATGCCAGAATGTCCTCGTTTATCTATTGATTTGCTTTGCAAATATACTGCTCCTTGGCCTGTGCTGCTGCTGCTGCTGCTGTGTGTGTGTGTGTGAAAGAGAAAAAGATGGGTTGCTGGCCAGTGTGGGCCTGTATCACGAAGATGTCCTACTTTATGCCTGGTTTGACAATAGGTGTCACATGGGAGCGTGTATGTATTTGTATAGCCCTGTCTTTTCCTTGTAAGTATGTGCGCATGGCACATAGAATCTCAATGAGGGGTTCTGCCGCCTTCACTGCTGTGCGTCTGTGATTCAGCATTTCAAACCTCCCCCCTCCCCCCAACAAACACATGCACACACACCTCCTGTCTCCCGACAGAGATGGTCCCTGGGGACTTCTCCCAAGGCCCCTCTCCCTCCCCCACTTCTTTGATCACTGGCATCTATTACATTAGTTCTCAGAGCGCTGGGCTAGCATTGCTCTGTGCAGAGACCATATGCTCTCATGAGAGAGATGGAGAGAGACAGACAGACAGAGAGAGATGGAGAGAGACAGACAGACAGAGAGAGAGCAGCATAAGAAGGTGGTAAAAATGTAAGAGAAGAATGATCCAGTCCAGGCTGTCAGCAGTGAAAGGATATGTGAAAGATAGCCTCAATTTCCAGGCAGGAGTACACGTTGTACCTCTGAATCAGGGGAGCCTGTTTCACATACAGAGCTTTTTTAAATAGCAAGTGAAGTGTCTATAAAGATGTGGTGAAGAGGAATTCACTGCTGTTAGTCAAGCTATTTTTCAGCATCGATGAAAAACTCCAACAATCACATGTGCACATAGCTATTTTCATCTTAATCCAGCTATTATCACTACGCTACACTATAGTGCACACTACACTACATTATCTGCATTTACTTGTAAAATCACCTTAATAGTACTGCTAAGACACGTATACTGCTCCAAGGGCACTGAAATGTAAAAACAGAGCAAAGTTTGTTAAGCAGTGAAGGTGGTTTTGTTCAGATTTATTTCCAGTAGCTTTCAGGTGGTGTCTAAACCACTGATTGGATAACTCACCCTATTAATTACATTACCTGTTATCATCACTGGGGCCCAGGCACAGAAAGATATAATGGAGTCCATCTAGGCCTATTCAAAGTAGATAGAACATATATATTTTATATACTTATATTAATTTTATTCATATTTTTTTGTTTAAAAAAA
>BRDA01093040.1:0-10062 GCA_036984385.1 Crenuchus spilurus
ATAAAATATTGACATTTGCCACCTCCACATCATTGCATTCAGTTTTTATTCACAATTTGTATAGCGTCCCAACTTTTTTGGAATCCGGTTTGTATATTACAGGAAGTGTTGGGGGCAATGTGACATTGTTTTATAGAAGAAATAATAGTGTACACATTTTTCACAAAAATAATCAGCCTTGGATTGACCCTAATACACTGTTTGGTGTATGTGTTTGTTGTATGGGGGTGTTTCCAGAGTATGTGGTACCTTCTGTGTTGGGTTTGATCCATGACTGCAGCACCAGTGTTTGTGGCGACTGAATTAGAGCTAAAGCAGCAGGCTCAAGGCCGAGGTTCTTCGCCTGCTGGGCCTTTGATAACTTACTGCCCTTTTTATATGGAGCACACTGTAGATAAAAGAAAACAATGCTAATATATTATGAGTGTAAAATCTACATATAATAATAATAATAATTGCTAGGAGCCAAACAGCAATAGTTTGAATGGCAGGGTTAAACTGCTATAAGCTGAATGGGCGAAGATAAACTGCTGTAACATGCAGTAGACTTATCCCTCCTAATACCTTCAAAATTACTAACATCATTTATCAGCAATTTAAACCTCCAGAAAATAATTCTAATCTCAGCCTCCCCTGTCGCACACGCAGCCTCCCCTGTCGCACACGCAGCCTCCCCTGTCGCACACGCAGCCTCCCCTGTCGCACACGCAGCCTCCCCTGTCTCACACGCAGCCTCCTCTGTCTCACACGCAGCCTCCTCTGTCTCACACGCAGCCTCCTCTGTCTCACACGCAGCCTCCTCTGTCTCACACAGTCTCCTGTCTTATTTTCTAATTTGCATTTTGCAGAGAGGCTTAATACTTGGTGGCAAAACCCTTGTTGGCAAGCACAGCAGTCAGACTTTTTTGTAGTTGATGATGAGGTTTGCACACATGTCAAGTGGAATTTTGGTCCACTCCTCTTTGCAGATCATCTCCAATTCATTAAGGTTTCGAGGCTGTTGCTTGGCAATTCGGACCTTCAGCTCCCTCCTTCAGCTTAAGGAATAGATAGTGGCTAGGCCAGTCCATGACCTTAATTTGCTTCTTTCTGAGCAACTCCTTTGATGTCTCGGCTATATGTTTTGGGTCATTGTCGTGCTGGAAGACCCATCCACAACTCATTTTTAATGTACTGGCAGAGGGAAAGAGGTTGTCACTCAGGATTTTACTGTACATGGCTCCATCCATTCTCCCACTGACGTAGTGAAGTAGTCCTGTGCCCTTAGCAGAGAAACATCCACAAAACATAATATTTCCACCTCCATGCTTGACAATGGGGACGGAGTTCTTTGGGCCATAGTCATCATTTCTCTTTCTACAAACATGGCGAGTTAATGCCAAAAAGCTCAATTTTGGTCTTATCTGACCACAGCACCTTCTCCCAATCACTTTCAGAATAATCTAGGTGTTCATTGTCAAACCTCAGATCGGCCTGCACATGTGCATTCTTGAGCAGGGAGACCTTACGATCCATTACGGCGTTGTGTGTTACCAATGGTTCTTGGTGATTGTGGTCCCAGCAGCCTTAAGATCATTAACAAGTCCCCCCCCCCCCATGTAGTTTGGTAGGGGATCAAATACTTATTTCTCTCTACAAAATGCAATTAAATTTATATATTTTATACAATGTAATTTTCAGGATTTTTTTTATATTCTATCTGTCACCGTTAAAATTAACCTACCCTTAAAATTACAGACTCTTCATATCTTTGTAAGTTGGCAAACTTACAAAATCAGCAACGGAACAAATAATTATTTCCTTCACTGTATATACCTAAAACAGCCTGGGGTCAAATTGACTCCAAACAACACCGATGTGTACAACATGTGTACAGAACACCTAAAAAACATATGTTAATTTTATTTTTACTCAGTTATCAGCTTGAAATTAGGAAAAGTCTTTAAATATGAAGTAAAAAAAAGTCATGTCATATATTTATTTAAAGACGTTAAACATTGGATGGGGTCCAACTGACCGGAAAGATAACAGGAGGGTTAATGAGTGTGGCTAAACTGCAGTAGGCTACATGGATGTGGCTGAAATACATTATGCTGAATAGGTGGAGTTAAATTGCTTTAGGCTGCTTAAGACTAAACTGGTTGTATGCTGTTAATGGTCAGCAGTGTCTTATAGTATACAAGCTATTTAAAGAAGCAGACTGTGTTCTGACCACATGTTCTAGCTCTTCTGCACTCTTGCAGTTCTTCAGCGCGTTCTCCAGCTCAGCTGTCAGCACTCCATCCTTCTTCAAAGTCTGACTGGCAGACTTGCTTTTCTTCACCACTGAGCTAAAACACACACACACACACACACACACACACACACACACACATAGAACAGTGCCTTAAATTCAGTCAAAATAAGATACCACAAAAAACAGACCTGTAGAATGATGTCTTCTGAATGGGACACCCTTTTTCTCTTTTTTTTTTTTTTTTTTTAAGTGCAGCCTACTAAAAGGGATATATTATGGAAAAAAATATATACTCATAAATATATACTCAATATAAACATATACTCGGGTACAAGGAGTGACTGTCAACCGACAAACTTAAAAATTAAAATCAACTCCATTGTTTGTGGGCTGTCTGGGTCTTAAAATATGAAATGTAACAACTTGTTCAGCAGAGTGTTTTTAGCCACATCCCCACTGATGTAACTCCACTTAAGAGCTTGAACTGAAGTTGGCCATTCTATATTTACACAGAGCTAGATAGATAAACCCTGCATATGAGAGGTGTGAACCTTCACTGATCTCGCAATTCAATTACGATTATCATGTCAGCGATTCGATTCAATATCGTGATTTTGTTTCTGCATTATTTCATTTGGTTGGCAGACTTTGCACATCGCATTTGTAGAGCTGGGCGATATGGACAAAAATTTTATCACAATAAATTTTTCTATATTGATCAAGCTCGATAATTATCACGATATTAAATTTTCTAACACTGTCAGTTTTGAAATAACATTTCTAAAAACATCAGACTAAATACATTAAATGTTACTATTTAAAATATTAAAATGTTTATTGCCAGAACATAATATTCAGGAACACAGAATGCAAATAACTCAAATACAGAGTTAAAGATTTCACTGGAACTAAACTTAGTAAATTTACATTTTGATTCCCCTGCCCAGAAAAGGTAAAAATGTCTATTTTTTAAAAAAAACAAAATATACTACTCTGTTATGTGTCCGGCAGAGAAGTAGAAAAAATAACAATGTAACAAATTAACAACATAAAAAAACCTTCCTACTCCAAAGTTTTAAACCTTTAGAACTGTTAATGTACTGTAATGAACATGTTAGCAAGCCTTTGACCTCTGACGGATTTTTTGTTGTGAGAAACATGAGGCGAGCACAGACAGATGTGCATGTGTAAAGACACAGATATCGTCTCTCAGCTCGAGTTGTTTCTGCTCATTTGCTTGTGCTCATTTGCTTGTGTTTAACCCCCTTTTGGCTCTCATATGTGCTCCCCCAACGGAGCAGTTCAGCCTGGCTAACTCACCGTCAGTCTGCTTAGACGTGAAATGGGAACAAACATTAATGCTTATCGAACGTTACTGTGTTTCCGAGTCAGCTCATAGAATCCAAAATGTGTCCATATTTTGGCTTTTAAAACATTTGGTGCATTTTTTATCTCAAACTCGCGACCTATCTCACTATTCTTGTTATTACGTATGCAGTGAATGACATCACGTTATAATTGATTATGGTCTGTAACTGCATCGATGCTGAATTGCCCACGCCCGCATTTCAATGCATCGATTATATGATTAATTTCAACACCTCTACTGCATATTAACAGAAAAGAGGAGAGAGTAGATTATGCATATATAATGTGTTTTCTGAGGTCCAAAGTCAATGCAGCCGTCTACCGGGAAATTTTAGAGCACTTCATGCTTCCTGCTGCTGACCAACTTTATGGAGATGCAGATTTCATTTTCCAACAGGACTTGGCACCTGCACACAGTGCCAAAGCTACCAGTACCTGGTTTAAGGACCATGCTATCCCTGTTCTTAATTGGCCAGCAAACTAGCCTGACCTTAACCCCACAGAAAATCTATGAAGTATTGTGAAGAGGAAGATGTGATACACCAGACCCAACAATTCAGAAGAGCTGAAGGCCACCATCAGAGCAACCTGGGCTCTCATAACACCTGAGCAGTGCCACAGACTGGTCGACTCCATGCCACGCCGCATTGCTGCAGTAATCCAGGCCTAAGGAAACCCAACTAAATACTGAGTGCTGTACATGCTCATACTTTTCATGTTCATACTTTTTAGTTGAATTACATTTCTAAAAATCCTTTTTTTGTATTGGTCTTAAGTAATATTCTCATTTTCTGCGATATTGAATTTGGGATTTTCATTAGTTATCAGGTATAATCATCAAAATTAAAAGAAATAAACATTTGAAATATATTAGTCTGTGTGTAATGAATAAATATAATATACAAGTTTCACTTTTTGAATAGAATTGCTGAAATAAATCAACTTTTTCATGATATTCTCATTTTATGACCAGCAACTGTATGTTGAACTCTACAGGGTGGCAGATCTACAAAACCAGGATTGGGCATCCCTGTTTTACATCATGTGAAGGCAGTTTAAACATTCAATATTTCCCATTTCTTTCACTCACTTTTAAGTGTTCATCATTTTTAACTACTCACCACAATTCCTCCAGAGCAAGCTGGACATCTCTCACAGCATCTGCATCCATGTGGTTAATCAGCTCTTTCCTGTAGCGTACAATGAATGGAATGGTGTTTTCTTCCCTCAGAAGCTGAGAAATATTTCCACAAACCCAACGCTCCATTCCGGTGTGCTCTGATAATACCTGAACAACAGTCAGACACGGCTTTTAAAAGCACTATAACAGCTGTCAAAGTAGATACCCATATCCTATCATTCTTGTATTTTTATCTTTTCCCTGAGGTCTACTTATGGCATTTGTCATAATTCTTGCTATTTGAACAGCACTGGAATACAGACCAAAAATACATTCATATTTAATCTGTTTAATATATTATGGGGTGGTCTGGTGTTTAGGGATTTTATTTTGTGACCGGATGGTCGCTGGTTTGATCACAGTGCAGGTCATGACTCAAGTGCCCTTGAGAAGGTACCTAACCCCCAATTGTTCACCGGCTTCGTGCACATGTTCTCACAGCCTAATGTGTTCACTAGTGTGTGTGTTTCACTGCACAGATAGGTTAAATGCGGAGATCAAATTCCATTGTGTGCAGTCACATTGTCAAAAAGTTGAATCTAAAATCTAAATATTAATATCATTTCAACATTCTCAAATCACAATGCAAATCCTAACCTCTATGAGATCCCAGTTCATCTGCAGTTCATCCTGTAAGGACATCCCAGAGTTCAGTTTGATCGGTCTTCCCTGAGGAGCGGATGCAGTTTTCTGTTTCTTCTGCACTGGCTCATCAAAGGTGAAGTCATCTTCTGGTTCTTCCTTCTTCACCTTAAATAGCACTTTACTGGACGACGGTTCATTCAGTGCAGCCACTGTTTGTGAACTGCTACTGGCTACCGCATCCAAACTCACAGACCGCCTCTGAAATAAAGAGCACTTCTGACATCAAACAACATCAGTGACAATATTTTATGTATATATTATTGATTAACATTAACCAAATAAGCCAGAAAAGACTACATGGCTATTTGACTTTTCTACATACATACTGACTTAAGAGTCCACAATTAGAATTAGGGTAAGTGTACAGTGGGGGGAGCTACATGAGAGGGGTTTAGGATAAAGTGGACTTTGGATAGAGATACAAGAGGTGGGTTTCTGGTAAACTGGACAGTGGGTGGAGCTACAAGAGAGATTTGTGATAAACTGGACAGTGGGTGGAGCTAGAAGATAAGGATTTTTACTAAAGTAGATGCTAGGTGAAGCTATAAATTCAAAAAAGAAAAAGGTGGAACAGTACAGAAAACAGTGTTTCTTATATTTACTTTCACTTTTATTTCAATTTAGACAGTATAAACCAAAGGTATTTCATGTTTTGCCTTATAAATTTCATTTCATGTGTTAGTAGTACAGATGCATTCCTGTATTTCAGGCCTGCAACACTTTCCAGAAACAAGCTGGAACAATAAAGTATTTGCCACTTTGTAATGCTGCCATTCACATAATTCCCATTTTTCTTACAAATGCATTTTTTTGTTTCAAACTTCTTCACACAATCATTTTTTGGGACAGGTCAGGACTGTAAAAAGGCCAGTCCTGTACCAGTACCCCCTTCTTCCACAGCCTTTTTTTGTAATGTGTGCAATGTGGGTTTTGCTTTGTTTTGTGGGGAAATGCATGAATATCCCTGAAAAAAGATGTCTTGAAGGCAGCATATGATGTAAAATCTCAATGTACTTTTCTGCATTAATGCTGCCATCTCAGAAGTATAAATGACCTTTGCCAAAGGCACTTACACAACCCCATACCATGACAGACTTTTTGACTAGTTGCTTATAAAAACATCCTGGATAGCTCTTGTCATCTTTAGTCCGGCACACACAGAATCCATTTCTTAAAAACAAAAAGATTTGTCTGACCACAATACATGTTTACATGTGATGGTCCATTCCAGATGTCTCTGACGCCACATCTGGACACAATTAAAATAAGGTTTAGTTTTGACAGTAAAATTTTAAATGGTGTTTATGAATGTAACTCTGTATTTAAGTGCTTGACGAAGGTTTGCCAAAGTAACCCTTTATACATGCGGTTATATCAGCTACTGATGAATGACAGTAGGACTGGGCGATATATTGAGTTTTTAGGAAATATCAATATATTTTTATATGATATAAGATGAGACAATATCGTTTATATCGATATAGTTTATGTTGCATTGTAATTACACTTGTAGATCCTCCATTTTGCCTCTGCACAACATCACCCCGCCCCTCCTCTCTCCCTTGCAAAAACTCCCCCCTCCCCCTCCTGTCATGGAGACAGAGAGATGTGAAAAAAGCGATCACAGAGCAGTTGTTAATTAAAAAGAAAAACAATGGCTAAATTATTTGGAGATGTTTTGGATTAAGAGTGTCGGATGAGCAGCAGAGAAATGTATTCAAGTCTGGACAAAAGGTTCGAGCACCGCTAATCTTCTCCACCATTTACAACAGCGTCATAAAGAGCAGTAAGTGTGTGTGTGAAGCTGCGTGATGCAGCCCGGACTGTGAAGCTTTACCAGCCTCAAGTCCCGAAACAAACCACGTTACAAAACTCATACCTGTGATGTGCTTTATATGAGAAAAAGTGAGAAGTGGGGTGACGTTACTAAACAGTGGCATATAATATCGCTATAGACATGGTCCATCTCATCTGTGGAACAAGACTGCTAAAAACCATTGACCAAAGATACCAGTAATCTAGTCGGAATTACTTGTTCTGTTAAATTATGAACACGTTCTGAGAAGTTCTGCCAAAAATGTTTACTGAAGTTAGAGAGTCTTGCTTCTCAACTCGCCAAAGTGTCCAGCAGGACCTGCGAGCTGTACGTGAGTGACTGTACTTTTCATTTCCATTCAGTCTGTTTACGTTCTGTTATTTGCATAAAATACAAGATGTACAGGAGCACATACAGGAGGAAGCACTTTGATAATGTTTACTTCACTGGAAACTGACTTTTTAAAGAACAAGTCAGCCTTTTGCTATTTTTGCTCTGTTTGTTTTCTGTTTACATTTGAATGCCACAGCTGTGAGTCTTGTTATGGAGGAAAATAACATATTTGAGGAGCATTATTATTTACTATATGCCAATAGTTTATTTTTGAGCAATTTCTCGTGTACATCGATGTCTGAATAGTAATAAAAGTGTTTGTGTGACATTTGGGACATGTAGCTTTGACTCAGAAGTGACGTTATTACCTTATGGGAAGAAAAAATATCGAGATATAAAAGGACATTTGAGGGATTGGAGACCACAGCTGTTCAGCTTAGGCTTGTGCCCTTGCCCTTTATGCACTGAAATTCATCCAAATTAATTGTAAATACCTTCAAATCTTTCTTGGAGAAACATTTTAAACCTTTCAATAATCTCACACATTTGTTGTCTAACTGGAGATCTTCTGCCCATCTTTGCTCCTCAAAGACTCTTTCTTGGATACTGCTTTTGTACCAAATAATGATTACAATTACCTGCTTGAAATCACATAATGATTTTGTTTACTTCATTACTGGCCCTGAATTTCCCCTGTGCAAACTTTTTTTAGAATGTGTTGCAGGTCTGAAATACAAAAGTGGATGTATTTTAACAAATGAAATGAAGCTAACCAGTCAAAACATAAAAAATGTTGGGCTCATACTGTCTGCAATGAAATAAGAGTGTAATTAAATGTAAGAAACCCACACAGTCCCAATCTCCTACCCCAACTCATGCCAAGTTCAGGATTTTAAGCACCATCATTCCAGAGAGCATGTCCACTACTCTACAGCTCAATGGTGAGGGGCTTTAAACCCCTCTAGCCCACACCTGGCATTAGACATGGTGTCAATAGTTTAATGTTGATCTACTCAAGAGTGTCCAATTCTATTGGTGGTACTTCTCAATGGAGACTAGACAAGCTGTGTGTGTGCATTTGTACATCTGTGTCAACAGTGGGTGCAACTTAGTAGCTGAATGCATTTATTAGAAGCGGTGTACACAAACATTTGGACATGTAGTGTGTAAGTGTGGGGTTTCTACTAAAGTGGACTGTTATTTTATTAACTCGGTAAATACACAGTCGTACCTCCTCTTTAACCGTCAGTAGTGATTCAGCCTGCTGGAAAATGGCATTATTTTTCTCTGCTTCTCCTCCTTTACCAACAGTCTCTTTTACTTTTTTCGCACGTGGAGCTCTAGGTTCTCTCTCAGCTTTTGGTTTGGGAACTCTGGGTTTGGGAACTCTGGGTTTAGTGGCTCGTTTTGCTGCTGGTTTCTTCTCAACCGTTTCACCCTTCTTCCGGCCTCCTCCTGTCGTCTTTTTCGGCTCCGGTTGCCATTCCTCTGGCTCATCCTCACTTGCTGGATGCTGTGATCTACAAAAAATGTCCAGACACCATTTTGTTAACTACAAAATTACTGATACCAGTACATCTTTACATATTACATTTATAACACTCAGTTCAAACTACTGTACAAAACAAGGATGAGCTAGCTATATATATATATATATATATATATATATATATATATATATATATAAAACATTTTCTGAGTTCTACAGACAAACATTTCCTACACTGCACTGTACTAAATCCATACAAACAAGCGTTCACAGCAAACTAATGATATCCATGCTCACAAGTGTACTATAACATTTCACCACAACAATAAAATATCATCATATCCATCATAACCCATCCCCAGGTCAGAAGTCTGAAACTAAAAACATGTTGTCAATTAAATAAAACCAATTTGGTTGCAGATATACAGGGGTTAGACAATGAAACTGAAACACGAGTTGATGACAATGAGTTTATAGGTTTCAGTACAGTTGTTCACTCTCTGCCAGACGTTTAGCAACGTCTGGAATTGTGGAACAGAGGAATATGGTACACAAGAATATGAGATTAGTTCATAAACAATTAAACAACAAGAAATATACATCACTAGAATATTAGATTGACCCATAACCAACCTTTTTTAAAAACACTACACAATAAAATATATTTGTCAATTAACCTCGGTAATCAGTATTAATATACACACACACACACACACACATTTTGGATTTTATCTCATTAATCATGACTAATATGTCTGATATTTAATCACATTGATCATGTGATGTGTATGGGAAGTTTGCAGTAACATTAATAGCAGCAGGTAGGAAGCAAAGTTGTGTTCATTTAACATTTGTAAACAAGTATTTTTTGTACTTTATGGAAATATATCAGATATAAGCTTATTTTTTATACAAACCGGATTCCAAAAAAGTTGGGACACTAAACAAATTGTGAATAAAAACTGAATGCAATGATGTGGAGATGGCAAATGTCA
>BRDA01093041.1:0-25961 GCA_036984385.1 Crenuchus spilurus
GCCTCCTCTCTCTCTCCTCTCTCTTCTCTCTCTCCTCTCTCTCTTCTCTCTCTTCTTTCTCTCTCTCTCCTCTCTCTCTCTCTCCTCTCTCTCCCCTCTCTGACTTTCTTTTCTCTCTTCTCTCTCTCATGATATTCTGGTTCGTCTGTCATGCACTGGTTGTTGTAAGTTTGATTCAATGGCTTTAAAAATAGTAGTTCTGTAAGTTCTCTTATTTCCCACATTTGGCCTTGAATGACAGTGTTGAGTCAGGGTCTAAGAAGTCAACCTAATATGAGCCAGATGTCAGGCATATTGTGGTCCAGAGGGCCCACACAGCACATGCGTTAACCCAGGTCCAACCTGTCTCATGACATTTGTCTTATGACTGGCCCTAAACCAGCTGATCTCCAAAATGTCATGACAAGGTACCAGGTGAAACATGGTGGAGGCAGCATCTCAGAAACCACTAACTGTGTGAGATGTTCTAGAGCTGCTGTAGTGAAACTGTACTGAGAATGGACTTCTGGTACATTGAGTGTCTCCCGCAGTATAAGACTGGTGTCAGTGATGCTGGCGATTAACACACCACAGTGGAGCAGTTCATCTCTATAATGAACACACTGATCTAGGGGTGGTTATTCCCACTGTTAGGTTGATGGTCATAATGTTCTGATTTGACATTGGTCTGACAGGTGTGGTGCAAGCACATATATAAGTGTGCTTACATTCACTTTCATATCGCTGCACAGACTTGACATTATGTGAAAATCCTGCGACATCAGGAATCAGACCTCTCTGCCCAGAGCAGAAGAGTTGTATCAGCGTTTCGGAAGCCACCCTGATGAAGCTTCCTCAGTGCAGTTTGGAAAGGTCATAATTCAGCCACACATGGGCCTAAGTTTAGCCATCCAGTCCACAGTAGCACTGTACGCTGCTGCTCTCGTTAGGCCCTTGTTATTTGTCTTTTTGTGAATACGCCACTTGTTTGATTTACTGAATGGAGACACCACGTTATGTGTCACACAGCGACGGATGGCACAATGGGAAGTCTCTTATGTGGGGAATGTTCTCGCGTCTGCGTTTTCACATTCTCTGCAGCGCTCATGCTGTTCTGACTCAATAGCCTGATTATGATTAACTCTGATGGCGGTTTTGATTACATTTATATTGTACAGTTCAGTTTGACAAGGCAGCCATACGTCTCACAGTCTGACATCAGATAAAGGATTTATTATACATGTATACAACTGAGGGTTTCAGTGTGGAAGATCACTTCATTAATTTCTCTTCACTTTTTTTTATAAAAGTGCACAGACAAATCTCTCACATGGTGTTGGTTCTTACCAGCTCTGACTCAGTGAGTCGTGGACTCTATAAGAGCTCTGTACAAGGTGTCCTGTTTTATTTCACATCCAGACAGTAGCTGCAGATCCTTTAACACCAGACATCATATGTCAACAGTCAGAATATTATGAAGACCTACCTAATAGTGGGAATAATCACCCTTGGCTAAGAGAGTTCACTCAGTGGTGAACTGACACAGTCCTGTTCATTATAGAGGTTAACTGGTCTATTGTACCACCCACTGGAGTCCTTACCATCTGCCATCAATGGCCATGGGGCACCACTGTAGTGCTGTTGGGAGACCCAATGTACCAGAAGTACAGCTTCACTACAGCAGCTCTAGAACATCACACACATTTAGTGCTTTCTGAGATGCTGCCTCCACCATGTTTCACCTGCTATACTGTTATTGACATGGGATGACATTTTCAGCATCTGTATGAAACTGTATAACCAAAGTGTTCTGTGTGGTAGAGTTGTGAGTTTTTATACTGGACGTGAAGAGTGATGTGTTGCTGGTCATATGAAAAGCCCTTATATTGTTTTATCCAGTCTAACCACACATTAGGAGGCGACAAATCACTCCTGTCACTCAAAATTAGTCTCTTGTGGGAGTGTACAAAGCTGCTTTTGTGGGTATATACACTGTCTAGCTTCTGACAAGAACATGTGGAAAATATATACACTCCTGATCAAAAGCTTAAAACCAGTAAAAAAATGTCAAGAATTTGCATTTTGCACAGTTGGATCTTAAGAAGGTTCTAAGTAGAGCTTCACAACGCTAAAAGAAGAAACGGGCGCAAGATAATTTTTTTGAAAACTCATCAAACATGATTTTTTGAGTTTTAAACCATAGCCTTTAAAAGCCCAAATCTGCACAAAAATTTTGATTCCATGTCATTTTCTGTCAAGTATTTACACTGTCAAGACCTCCTGATGGCAAAAGCAAAAAAGCTCACTGACTTTGAACGTGGTTGGATTGTTGAGCTGCATGAGCAAGGCCTCTCGCAACATGATGTTCGCCATCATGATTTGGGGTGTTTTTTTCCTTCATTTGAACAATGGAGCTCCAGGTTGTGCAGGGGTGTCAAACAGCAGCTGGCTATATGGAGATGTTGCAGCGGGCATCGCTCATGACTGAGGGCCCTCGTCTGTGTGGTAATGACTGGGTTTTTCAACAGGACAATGCTGCAGTTCATAATGCCCGCCTGAGAAAGGACGTCTTCCAGGAGAATAACATCACTCTTTTGGACCGTCCTGCGTGTTCCCCTGATCTAAATCTGACTGAGAACATTTGGGGATGGATAGCAAGGGAAGTTTACAAAAATGGACGTCAGTTGCAGACAGTGGAGGCCCTTCATGAAGCCATCTTCAACACTTGGAGCAACGTTCCCACTAGCCTCCTGAAGACACTTGCATCAAGCAGCCTAAACGATTGTCTGAAGTGATCAACAAAAATGGTGGAACTACTCATTACTGAGTCCTTTTTTCGACACTTTGATTTCTGTTTTGAGGTTTTTTTGGGTTTTTTGAGCTATGGTCTTAACCTTTTGATCAGCTGATGAACCCATTTCTTCTTTTAGCATTGTGAAGCTCTACTTAGAGCCTTCTTAAGATCCAATAGTGCAAAAGGCAAATTCTTGCAATTTTTTAATTGGTCTTAAGATTTTGGTCAGGAGTGTATGAGTGGTTTGTTTAGTGTTTTTATATCTATCTGTAGTGCCTACCAAAAGAAAGTTTATATCTATTTGTAGTGCCTACAAACTGTCAAATAAGAACCCAGTTTCTCAGTTTCTAAGACTGAAAACATACAATTCAACATGTCCGGGCTCCTCTTATTGTGCAGTAAGTCAGCTCATTAGAATTAACTCCACCCCAAACTGACTAACTCCTCCTACAGCAAAATAACTCAAGCCAACTCAGTGTTTGTGAACAGAACCTGTATGTGTGTGGGAACCATTTTGTGTTTGAGTGGTTTTACAAACTGGGTCAAAACAGCTGATGACTGTAAAGGCCTCCTAGAAGGGAGGGGGTGTGGTGAGCAGGATCAGGCACTCAAACCTGCTGTTCTGAGCAGCGCTGATTAGTGGGCTGATTTTGACAATGTTGTGGGCTTATTTTAATATAATTTAAGGTATAACTAGATGTTTCTTAACTGTTTAAGTAACTTTATTAAGAATGATCTCACTATTCTGGCATTTGACTGTTTAAAACATACTATATCTGCCAATATAGTAATTTTACATAACAAATTTACTTTAAATGAGTAAAATATGTCTAATTTTAAGTTAAATAGCCATATAATTAGCTCAAGACATTCTAAAAATGAAAAATATTAGACATTTAGACTAGATTTAAGATTATTTCACTTCTTAAAACATTGTTTTTTGCCATATAAAATGTGAGGCAGGCCTGCAGGTAACTGTAAACATTTTTCCAGCTGTGAATTTTATGAATGAATGAATGTTACACTTATAAAGCACCTTTCTAATAGCCAAGGATGCTCTACAATCAACACAATCCTTTTACACACTTAGAACTTAGAACCACACACATCGGTGAGAAGCTGCAGCCAGTCACACACAGCATTTCAAATGGAAGTCCACCTGGAGGACGGCATCCAGCACTAGAGGGATCACCCAGAACAGAGTGCCAACCATATCAGGGCATACACACATACATTCATACACACAGACATGCAAATTCATCCACACACACCAGGGTCATTTAGAGCCAATTTACCTGATCTCTATGTTTTTGGACTGTGGGAGGAAACCCATGCAGACAGGGGGAGAGCATGGAAACTCCACCCAGATGGAGACTCGAACCGAAGACCTCAGTGCTGAGATTTATGCTTTGCATAAATGAGTACCTGTGTTGTGATTTGTGGGAGTTATCAGCAGGTTATCAGAGTGATATTTACAGTCTTGGGTGAAAATGACATAAAGCAGATCAATAAGCATCTTTAACTTCAACTAACCATCTGACCATCTCATTCCAGTAGGGCGGCGAGATCTTCTTTCATTGGGGAAACAAACTCTGAATGGTAAACTCTCTGTTCCTCACGTAGCTTCTCATCAAACAGTAAATCCACACGTAGAGTTTATCTAAGAGGTCTTTGTTCTTCTTATTGTGCAAAGCATGTCTGCCTTCCAGATCCCTGACAGCTTACAGCCGAGAAGGGGGTGTGAAACGAGGGTAGCTTGTTGGTTCTCGGCAGGACGTGGCCGTGATCAAAGTTGGGCTTTAATTTCGTCAAGCAGCTTAATGAAGAGGCCTTGCTGTTTGGATCATGCCCCCTTGAGGTCCATGGCTCATCTGAATGCTCCACCATCTGCAGAGAGCGCTGACTTGGCTGCAGCCAGACTTTGGGTCACAACGGAAAAGTTGTGCGCAGGCCTGCGGAGACTAAACCTCTCCCGGCTGGGGCAGGAACCCAGCCTCCGACCATGTGGCCAAAGGCACGTGAGCGGAGCAGGCCGGCTTTGGCACCGCAGCGCCCGTGTCCTGTTGGGAAGTGTGGGCAGCAAGCAGAGCAATCTGCCAGTTTCACTGCATGATTCATCTGGACTCCAGTCATTAACCAGCACCACAAGTGATGAGATCAGGAGACATATGTCAGCCACAGCACATTGTCCTGCAAATGAGGTTGGTTTATGTGGCTTGACAGGGACTGGATTACAGGAAATATGCTGAATAGCATCTTTAAATGGAAACAGTCACAATGCTGTAGCTCAGTCTTTACTCTCAAAGCCATCCTGGATGTTGGTCTCATGGACTCGTCTGGATTTCAAACTTTATTCACAACTTCATCATAAAAACACTGACTGACTTTGAATAAAATTAGAATTAAAAGTGATTATTAGTGATTAGTTAGTGACTTAATTAATTAGTTAACTGAATTAGTTAACTTGTGAAAATACACCTAATGTGTTTTTGTTGACATTTGGGTTTCTAACTGTTTACTTTAGTATTACTGTACTAGTCTTAGTAGAAAGATATGATAAACAGCACAGTTTGGTTATGAGGGTTTTAGATTATTGTGATTAAAATGTGTTTGAGGCAAATACTGAGTGGACTCTTCACACTAAATACATACAAGGACATATAAACACATGCAAAATAGTGATTTAAACTGCCACACCCTAACCCTAAACCTTAACCCTAACCCTTTTAGTCCTCTGATATTAACTAACAAGTCTAGAAAATACAAACTCAACTTTAAAATTACTTTTTCATTTTGTTCTTTTAAAATCAACACAAAAAGTGAAAAAAGTAATGATATAATAATGATTAATTTATATTAGTAATAATTAATAATTTAAAATGTTTTAAATTTTTAATTGTTAATTTTTAATAATTAATAGAAGTAGTGATTTGTTATTAATTATTAAATAATCTATATAATTGATTACTAATCTAAATAATTATTATACTAATGATTTATATTATATAACGATTATGATTATAATGAACTATTAATAAATTAGAAAGGATGTTGGGATTCTTTCTGAAACAGCAATAATATGACTTTGTGAAATTAATGTTTTAATTGAGATATTTTCTAACATTACTGGTTTAGAGTTGAGAGAGCTGCTGAAAGTCGTGTTTATAAGAACTGTATGTAGATTCACTTCTTTATGAGATCAGGCTGAATTTTCTGGACTTCAACAACAGTCAATAAAAACTAACTACAGCACACAAACACTACTGTACACACTGCAGCACTGTAAATAATCTATTTAACACTGTTTACTGAACCATCACACTGTAGTACACATACATAGTTATCACTATTAACACCATTCTCTTCTCCATACAGTCTATCTGTATGTGTATATTTGTCCAGAATTATATTTATCATATTATTAGTAATTAGAATAAAATTAGAATACACACTGTTCCTTAACAGTTATTTATATTTGTATGTTTATTGTATTTGCATATTTATTACTAATAAATGAATATAACTAGGGTGATTAGCTAGCTAATTTTTTTATTTTCTGGTAGATGCTGATACTTGTACTAAGCAAAGACAAAGAATCTATCTCTCTAATACATTTTATATATAATATTAAATAGGTACAGATATCACACACTATGCTAGTACTGGGAAAGCCATACGGTCATACTGTCAGTGTACCAACAATACATTTACAACTGATCTCTTCAGGCCAGCTCTTCCCATCTAAACTAATTATAAACTGTTGATGAGCTGATGGAGAAACATCTCATATTGTCACTGTCATCAACACACACACACACACACACACATGTACCAGAGCTTTTTAATAATTATGGAGTTTATTAGAGAGCAGTGAACATTGAATAAAACCTGCAGTCTTAAAACACTGGGACACATTTTTCTACAGTATGCATGCTTAATGATGTTTCATTGAAAACAATATGCAGTGGCTGTCGACATACATTGGTAGCACTTTATAATAACTGTCATTAATAGCTCATTAACTAATGATTAATAACTGTGAACAAATCATTAGTTCATGAGAATTTCATTAACAAATAATTTACTAATGATTTGTTAACATTTGCAAAAATGAATACAGTCATTAGTAACTACATGAAGTGTCATTTCTAAACATTTGTTCATGTTCAAATTCTCATGAACTAATAATTTGTTCAGTTGTTAATCATTAGTTAATGGCTTATTAATGAAAGTTATTATAAAGTGTTACCTTTTATTCTTGTTTGATGGGCGTGTCAGAGGTCTTTCCAACATAAACTCTGCAATATTAAATACACAATAGATTCTAATACTAGTGTTATATTAAAATAATATAATAGTTTAGTATAATCAGTGGCGTCTCTAGAATAGCAAGTCAGGTGGTGCACAATAAATTCTGTGGGCAACATCCCACTCATCAGAAAAACTACACACAAACCTACTTGCTCAGTTAATTCAACCACAAATGCACCTCATCAATAAAATTCCAAAAAACACAATCCGGTGTTGTGCCAAATTCGGCAACTCCGCTGTGAGATACTTCCCTTGACAGGAGACTTAATAGAAATATAACATTTTGTTGTCTGAATGCAAAGCAGCAATGCAGGTCTGGGTGTCGATGTTTCAGCTCTGCCCCCTGTAAGAGTCAGCAGTGCCTCATGTGTATAAAACTTGCCTCCTTAAATCCTGTTGTTCCTCAAACAGGTGTACACCTGGCATATCTGACTACTCACCTCTCAAAACATGTGACATTTAAACCCTCAGACTAAAAGTTAAGCAGGTGTAACAGGATCTTTAAGGTAAAAACTCTAAGTGAGGCAGATAAAGGCAACTGATGCTCTTTAACGCAGGACAATAGGACTGTTTGTGCATTTATCAGACCATTCATCTTCAGTGTGTTTACAGTCTGGCTATATGTGATTGTAAAAACAGGATCATTTTCGTGAATAAAAAGACGAGTCTGATAAGTGATGTTTTAATAATCTCATGTCAGTACACACAGCACTGTTACCTGCTCAGCACTGACAGAGAAGCAGAGTAATAATAATCCTGCTAACTTGAGTCAGTTCAGTTTAACCTGAGCCGGGACTCACACAGACACCTGCTTCATTGTTGTTGTTGTTACCATGGTACCACCTCACCATCACCCAATTAAAATGGTTTAAACAACAAGATCAAAGCTGTCCCAGCTGTTACTGTTGCTAGGCAACCTCTTGATCAGGCTTGCAACATGTCTCCAGATCTGGCTCTACAGACCAGCTCACCTGTGCTCAGGTAAATATCAGACTGTGTGTGCTGTTTAGGACCCAACAATCAGATTAAGACAATCTGTTATGGACTGATGGAGACATAGATAGATGGATGGCTAGTGTACAGAAACAGAAAGACATACAGATAGATAGATAGATAGATAGATAGATAGATAGATAGATAGATAGATAGATAGATAGATAGATAGATTAAGCATACAAATATGTGAGTACTTGATATTAATATTCTAATATTGCTGTAATTACTAATAATGATTATAAATTCAACATACAGAGATAGTATATATGGAGAGGAGAACATTGTTACATTCAGATATACAGACATGCATGCAGTGAGTAATCTGTATAGAAATGTTTAGAGTGTAAAGGTAAACAGAATTAGACTCTTTTCGATGCCCTTGACAACAAAACACTCTATTTTGGGTATTGAAACATGCTGTGATGAAGGACTCGCAGTCTCTGTCAGTTTAATGCACATTAATATGAGCCGGGGGAAGGGGGGGGGAGTCATTAAATTCAGATACACAAATACAGCTCTAATGATGGCAGGAGACACAAGACTGTTCACTGTGTGTCTTAATGAAGCTGCTCTGATCCACTAGATGAATCAATAGTGCCCTCTAAAGACAGGAGATGTTACTGCAAGGCTTCAGATCATTAAGCATCATTTGCACAGTAACATCTGAGAAGAACCTGAATGTGCAGAGCAGGACATACACAGGACCCCTTTGCTTCCTCAACATGCAGTGGATTAAGTGGTACTGTAGCATGTGTCGGTGTCATGTTTCCCCAAATGTGCAGCACAATGCAGGGATCTCTGACTGTCTGATGAAATATTTAGAGTACAGGAGCTCAGCTGCATTTCAGAGTACCACCATTTGATGTCAGCAGAGATCTCTGAGGACCGGAGGCCTTCTGCATTCAGACTATCAGCCTATGGGAAGACTGTGGGGGTCAGCAAACTGACTACTCACTCTGCAGTTCCTGCACCTCACAGCTGCATGACAATAAATCTGCTTAGTGATCAACAGCAGAAGCCCGAGTCAATAGCCCAAAGGACTGCTGACCGAGAGTGGCTGTCTGGTCTTAATAATGTGTCAGCTTACAGGAACCGACAAAATATGATCATTGTCAATCAGATGAGGAGATTTATGTATCTCTGAAGCATCTCTCTCTCTCTCTCCACCTCACTATCAATTTAGCCAGAGCCCAACAGGCCTTGGTCCACTGTGGATCTTCACATACATATGCACACTTTTAAAGTCAAAGGCTGGGTTGGATGATGTGCCTCGTTCTCTACGAGCTCCAGATCTCATTATCATGGATCGTGGTGAGGATCTGAAGCTCCAAAGTACCGCTGACTTTCACGTAACCCTTCTTCACTTTGACAGCTGATCTTCACTTTCACATAATTGCCTCTGAAGCTCGAGTCCCATCACGATGACCGTCCTTCACATCTTTGTGGACCAGAGTTCTGAGCGTCCTGCTGATGAAGGAGAATCTCCAAAACCCGACTCGTTACAGAGGCTGCATTCAGAAATCTCCTTGTTCTTTGAGTAGAACCTACAGGACTTCTAAGTCCAGTTATAGTATCTCTTATCCTGATGGTTTTTCACTGGTCAGGTGTTACTGAACATCAGGCTGTTAGTGGGGTTTTAAACCTGAGAGTATCAGTCCATGTGTCTGAGATTACCAGACCTTAATATTTACCAGAGATTACCAGAATTATAATAGTGCAGCAAACCTGTCCTGTCCATCCTTAGTTCATTCTTTAACCACTAGAGGGAGCATATCTGATTAGTCTCATGAACAGCTAGCAAAATGTAAAAATAGGTCCAATAGTGGAGATAAATTGGTTAAAGCAAAATGTCAAAAACAATGACTGCAGTCGTTTCAGCCGAGAACCATCCACATCAAGCGCGGGGCTAAAGGTGAGGAAGCTTGCTGCTAATCCCAAAGGCCATGCAGGAAGTATGCTTCTAGAAAAGTATGTTTCTAGAAATATGCATGGAGATAATTTGCCCCCAACGTTGAGAAAATTCCAGGACTTCATGTGTTGGCTCACAGAAACAAGCTAGAGAGACAAACAAACAGATAGACAGACATAATCCTAATAAACTAATCTGAGGTACCACCTTGTTCTCAGGTGAAGTGCACTAGTAGAATACCTGTACATACACTACCAGGTGTCACCATTACCACACCAGACCAGTTTGAAATCTTAATCAGAATCAACTCAGAGAGCTGCAAAGACAAGCTCTCATCAGCCAACAGTGATTATTCGGTACATAAGAGGCTCCTGGTGGACACGTTAAGTGCACTGAGCCTGCATTCAAGTGTTGATGTGTGCTTTACAACGTCCTGTACCAGCTGTTAGAGGACACCACACAGGAGCGGAGTAACTATGCCAAGCCACAGCGCCCTGCACCTCAGAGCCTTTGATCATCACAGTCCGCAAGCTATCGACTCTGCCACTCCAGATATGCCAGTGCAAAAGGTGAGGATCCAGGACACTTTAGAGGTGACGGAGAAGAGATCATCCAAGGATGGATAATCCAGTTTGACGTCTTCCTATTTCAGCCACAATACTCCAGAAAGCATTGCGACTAAATGGAGAGTCCGCTGTGGAGAGTAAATGTCACTTAGTGTACATGTAGGTCATCTCACGGGCACTCAAGTCTCTACAGCAGCCGGACACAACATTCACAAAGTCGTGTCTGAAGTGAAAACGCCCCAATTAATTATTAGATTAATGAAGTTTGCAAGTGCAGTCATATAGATTGATCTCTCTTGGCCGTCAGTCTTAGTGTTGGTTCTGAACAGCATCATTCCTATCAATTTTGTCACCGGGCTGTCAAACCAGTGATGCCAGAGCCATTTGGGCTCCACACCGCTCCACCACGCAGGGACGTGTTCAGAACAATTGCAGCAGCCAAAACATTAACGAGATCTGGCAACCTCCAGAGGCAAATGTGTTTTTTGGAGACATCATAACCTGAAGATTTCATTTCCCCGCCAGTCCACATCAGCTGCTCTTTTGTGGGACACTGACAGGTTTCAGAGTGGACACCGGGTGGGATGTTTTAGAGGCTGAAAAGGTCTTTCTAGGTCTAAGCCCCTCAGAGGAGTCTTCATCTTTGCAGACTGATGATGGTAACCTGAGATGACGTGATGTGGCAGCGTGATTATGTTGTTTATTACATTTTCATACAGAGAGCTGATGAGAAAATCTGTGTGACTGTCCATCAGCCCTGTGAGAGCTTCAGAGGATCTGAAAGAGTAAAACTATAAACCTTTTAACGGTAATAGATTAGATGGATGGATGGATACTTCAGACAACAGCAGGGCTGATAGAAGACTAATCTTGGATCAGATTCATTCATACAGTGGCATGCAAATGTTTGGGCACTCCTGTTAAAACGTCAGATTTAAAAAATCAAACTTCTGAATCATTTCAGAACTTTTTCACCTTTGTATCCTATAATCTGGGAAAATCCACTGAAAAACAAACCAAAATGTTTTATGGTGGAAAAGTAAAAATAAAGAGCTAAAATAATGTGGATGCATTCATTTGGACACTTTTAAACTAGTAAGTTTTTGAAGTGCTCTTGGAATTTGACAGCGTTCAGACTTTTTGGGTTTGGGTTTTATCTACATTTTTTAAACAGGCCGGCCTTCTAGTTCCCTTCATTCTCAGTGGTAAGCCACTGGTCTACCATCACTCAGGTCATGGCATACTGGTAGTGCCTTTCCAGTGCAGATGCAGAGGTGGAGTCAACAAAGAGCTACTAAAAACTAAGAAAGCTTTTGGGAAATGCTCCTAAAGTTGTCCTTCTTAAACTTATCTTTGTTGGGAAATGTAGAGTTGATCCCTAAAAGACAAAGTTAAATATGAAACATTTGTTTCAGTAAACATTCATAAAGATGAGGGCATTGTTTTGTTTTGTGTTATTTTAGAGTCAAACTTCATGTAAAAATCTGGATGCCCTGTGTGAGCTCTCAGACTTTCGCAGGAAACAAAACTGCTGCCGGGTCACGTGATTCAGTCGGCGGTGCTATTCAGTCTATTTTCACTTTTTTATTTCTAACTTCAGGTTCTGATGTGACCAAAATCTTTGTCCATGAATTTGAAGGTGACTCTGGCTGCACAAAATGTGTAGAACTCTGAGTAATTACTGCAAATGTACAAGGAAATACATTCATTTAATGAGCTGGATGGACTTGTCTGCTCTATATGATCTGGTCCTCTTTGCAGTTCTTGAGCCTTGATCTGAGAAACCTTTTCAAAAAATCAGACACGTCAGCCAAACATCTTCATTAGCACTAAAGTCCAACCTTCTTCTTAAAAGTCTCAGAAACAGTTCTGCTAGTCTGCTTCTCCTTAACATCTTATCTTTTTTGTAAAGACGGATTTTAAAGTTTTGCTATTTACTGTACATCAAAGGTGCACAATACGTCGATCGCGATCTACCGGTCGATCACAAAGGTATTGTGGGTAGATCGCATGGCATTTTAAAAAATAGACGTCAGCCTATCATCCGTCCTTGCTATGAAACTTGTCACTTGATTGACATACAGGGAGACTGGTCCAGCACTAGGACCCAGCGGGAATTCCAAGCCTCTCAATCTGAATCAAGTTTCACTTTAGATTGGCTGTTTCACTATCAGTCCATGAAACAGCGTCTGGACTTGTAAAACAGCATTTTTCAAGTTGGCCAGCAGTCTGTGTTCACCTCTCACTGTAAGTTCTTAACATGTATGTTTGTTCTGCCTGTGTTTTGTCAGCTAGACATATTTTAATATCAGAGGTTTTATACTAAAACATGAACATTTTAATTTGTGTCTGTGTGCGTGCGGCTACCAGTCTGTGATAAGCCATCCATTTACATGTCTCCAAGTGTAACTATTATCAAAATAATTCAGAATTTCTGCTTAAGTGCTGCAAAACTCTAGCTAGCTTGCAAGTTGCCCAGTTAGCCTCCAATTTATTTCTTTTGAACTGGAGAAAGAATTTAATGAGTTAAGGAGCTGGACCAAGTAAGAAGCCTAAAACTGAGCATTTCCATACGGAGTGGAAGACTTTTTTACTGTCATTTTTTAAGTGTGCTTGTCTTGACTGCATTATTCAGCGTCAGCCTTTTCAGACATGAAGATCATTAAGTCCAAGTATCGTTCCACTATGACTGATGATCATTTGGAGGTTTGCTTGAGGCTGGTTATCAGCAACTACTGTCCAGACTATGCATCCCTGACTGATTCCATTCAGTGCAAGTCATCAGAGTAAAGTACGCTAATGACAAAACATGTACACAGTTGTATTGTGCAATATGGGTTCATGTAGTTAATCAAGGCTCACCAGCATACACTGTACACATAAATTGTTAATATGTTTATAAATAATGTCTTGCATTTTTATATTATGTAGATCATTTTGACTTAGTTATTAGATATGTAGCTCGTTGGCTGAAAGTGTGCAACCCTGCTGTACATTATCAAAAAAAACAAAACAAAAAAAAAGCTAGTTTAAACAGCAGAAGCTAAGCTAACCTTTGGTATACGAACCTTTGGCTCCCCGTGCACTGTGGATATATGGCTGCCCACCTCTTTGGGCATGTGTATTCATCCCCAAGTGTATAGATGGGTTAAATGAGGTCAAATTCCTCTGTGTGCAAGGACATTGGTCAATGAGTGTGCACTTTCATTTTCACTTTCACAAACCATGTGTTAGATCA
Organism: Crenuchus spilurus; assembly: GCA_036984385.1. Lineage (NCBI taxonomy): Eukaryota > Metazoa > Chordata > Actinopteri > Characiformes > Crenuchidae > Crenuchus > Crenuchus spilurus. The sequence continues at coordinate 13,794 of BRDA01093041.1, forward strand.
GAACTACAACATTAATAATAAAAATAAGGTGAATATAGTCGAGTTTACGAACAGCGGTGCACTGCTCCTCTGTTTTATTCAGAAGTGACACAGTTGTACTTACTTGAAGGACTTCATGTTTATGATGGTTGCCATGTATAGCTTTTCTACACACACAAAACCAATTTCGTCAGCACCGTCTGGGATTGTGTTGTTGAAACTTAAATCCTGCAATAACCCAAATAGCTTGTACGCTTCATTAGAAGCCAGCATTGCTGTCAGGTTTTTAATTTGTGTCTGCTGTTCGGAGATAAAGTGCACACGAGAAGCTTGAGTAGCAGTGTGTCCTAAGGAGACAATATCAATTTGGTATGAGTTACGTAAAATGTTTATTTGACTTTTTTAAAAACATTTTATTTATACCACTTAATCAGTGTAGAATGCTGCCATAATAAAGAAAATATCAACATGTACATTTAAAAACAGACCATTTTATTTACAATTATGCATTTCTGTGGACTTCTGTCATTGTTCAGTAAAACTAACTCTGCCATGTAGAGGCTGCACTGTACCCTCAATTTAATAACCTCTTAAATAGCCTAGACCCATAGCTGGGTCCAGCATCTGTTCCTTCCATTCAGGAATTTATTAATTTCTGAGATCCACACAAATGTAAGGACTCATAAAAGCTGCATATTCGAGCTGCTTATTAAAGATTTTGCTTCAAACGACCACGACAGTTTTGAAAAAAGTGTAAAAACTTTTGGTTTTAGTCTTACTAATGTTTGAGTCCTGAGCACTCAGTTTCTGTCTGCTGAAAGGTATCGTATTGTGGCACAGATTGTACGATGTAAGATAAAGCCTCATAAAGTACCTTCAGTGCTGAATTATAAAAAAAAATATTTTTTCTGTGAGTAAAAATCTAAAAGCTCTTTTAATTTTAAGAGTGAAAGTAAAGTATGAATTCTGCGATAAAATAATAATAATAATAATAATAATAATAATAATAATAATAATAATAATAATAATAATAATAATAATAATGTAAGGCAGACTCGACCACCTGGTGGTTGAGTAAACGAATGACGAAGGTGAACACAAGATAAAAAGTGATAAGTGAGTTTAATAAAGATAAGGAAAAAAAACACAAGATAGCACACATGCTCAATAAACACAGGATAGCACACATGCTCAATCTAACAAGGAGGGTCAGGGCTAAGGCTAACAAACAGGGTAAGGGCTAAAGCTAACTACGAGGATGAAGGACAGGATCAAGGACAAAGCTAACAGACAGGATCAAAGTATAAAGCTAGGATTAAGGACAAGAGGGCAAAATGCTAAGGGTCAAGGACACGGCTAAATGATAAGGAGAAGGCTAGATGCTAAGACTATAGACAAGGGTACCTGATGGAGGGGAGCTCTGCAATGATGAGCCATGAAGGAGTGTAGAGACCAGGCTTAAGTTGTGTGTGTAATTAGAAGGGCAACTGAGAACAGGTGGACAGAGCAGAAGAGTGATGTAAGGAGCAAGGAGGGTTCTGGGAAAAGGAGTGCTAGGCTGGGCTGTGACTGAGTGTATGCAAGGAGGAGGGGCTGTTGGGAAGTGTAATACAATGCGGAATGGAGTGAAGTGGGAGAAGAGGAGAGACATGAAGGTAGAAAAGGGGGGAAAGCCTGACAGTACATATATATTTAAAGAGCACCACTGGGCTACTTTTAGTATTTGTTTTTATTTACTGCAAGATCTCTGAGGGGTTCGTCAGATTCATCCCTAAAAGTGTACTTTTTACAGTTAAATGCTTTCTTGATGGTTAAAGGTGTTAACCTCTGGTCCCTGTGCTTTCATTTACACTCTTTACGTTTTAGTCCATGTGCTTTCTTGTCTTCGCATTCCAGAGAGTTACTGCTTCCATCTTTTGTTGGAATGTACAGGACTGAAAAGCAGGAATGGATGTAAATACACTAATGAAAGAAGTTGAGCTGATAAAATTGTGACATTTCTGGGGATCAAACTGGCTGTAATCAAATAAAAGTGAAAGTAAGTGTACAAAACTGCATCATCTTCATTTTCCAAACTATCACAACTGTGTTCTGATTTGGAAGAAGAAAAAGAAAAAGAAGAAAAAAAGAAGAAGCAGCAGCAGCAGAAGAAGAAGAAGCAGAAGAAGAAGTAGAAGAAGAAAAAGCAGAAGAAGAAAAAGAAGAAGAAGCAGATGAAGAAGAAGCAGAAGAAGAAGCAGAAGCAGCAGCAGAAGAAGTATAAGAAGAAGAAGAAGCAGAAGAAGAAGAAGAAGAAGCAGAAGAAGAAGAAGAAGCAGAAGAAGAAGAAGCAGAAGAAGAAGAAGAAGCAGAAGAAGAAGAAGCAGAAGAAGAAGCAGCAGCAGAAGAAGAAGAAGCAGCAACAGCAGCAGCAGAAGAAGAAGAAGCAGGAGAAGAAGAAGAAGAAAAAGCAGAAGAAGAAAAAGAAGATGAAAAAGCAGACAAAGAAGAAAAAGAAGAAGAAGCAGACGAAGAAGAAAAAAGAAGCAGACAAAGAAGAAAAAGAAGAAGCAGAAGAAGAAGAAGAAGAAGAAGAAGAAGAAGAAGCAGAAGAAGAAGAAGAAGAAGAAGAAGAAGAAGAAGAAGAAGAAGAAGATCACCCTTTCCTAAGACGATAAATTATGCAGATTGCCACAGCAGCTCTTAATCATGTCTGGCATGTTTTTGTGCCCAGACAGCTTACTGAAGAATTCAGGGATAACACTTCTGCATGCCAGCATCAACACCAGCTGGCATATCTGGTATGACCTCATGTTCTACTCAGGTCACAGTTTTGTCTCCTCTTGAGTCTCTCTAAGACCTCCAGCATAAAGAACCACTAAGGGTCTGATGAGTCGACTGAAGCAAGAGCCAAGTGGGGGCTTCATGTGTGACTTGTTCAGCTTTTGCTGGTGATGGAGACTAATTCTCAGACACTGAGGCTCACTGGAGGCCTCTTAGTGGGATGAAGGTGGATTAAGTCACATCTTCTGTGGTAGAAAAAGTGAAGCAGGCGATGAACTGATGCTTAAGCACGAGTCAGAAAACTTTTCAGTTGTGATGAGTCTCAGGCTTGTGGAAGCGGAACAGACCGTTCTGAGCTTACAGACGTGAGCACATTGGTCGGTTGTAAACTTTGTTTTATTCCTGCTGAAGAGAGAAGAAATCTGCATGTCTGTCACATCACACAGGAAAACAAAGACAATTTCCTGTTTCTTCTACAAAAAATATTCTAAAGTGACTCAGCCAGATTTCTTAGTAAAACAGATTAAAATCATGTATCTCAGTGTCTGACCTTAAAGCACACTAAACCTTTCTGGTTTTAGGTCAGTTAGAAGGACTGAAAGGGTTTATTTATATCAAAACATTATGACCACCCCTGGTTTGGCCTGTGATGTCACAAATGACATGTGAGAGTGTTACTGCATGTATAAATAACTGAGCACACCAGTCAGTTGTAGCAGAGACTAAAACCATCATCAGGGACAAAGGATGTGATGAGAGTCAGAGATCATCGGTGAGTAAACTCTTGTGTCTGGGTGTGTGCTTAAGGTAGTCATAATATTCTTATATGAGAGTGTATACACTGCAAAAATGCTGTCTAAATAGTGAAATCAGCTTAAATTTCTTGTAAATGCCTATTTCACATTTTGACAGAGTCATGAGCTTAAAATAAGACCATTTAAATTAACATTAGCAATGTTATACTTGTTTTAAGTTTACAATTACGATTGATTATGATTTTCAAACATAGAAATATTAGACTTTTAGACTAAATTTAAGGTGATTACACTTATTATAGTATATTTGTCAACAAACAATATTTAAAATTCTTTTTAGAACCTAATTAGCACAGTAATTAGTTGATGAATTAGTGTTTGCTTGATATTTTTCATTATAGTTCATGCTGAGACCAGACAGAGGTTATATGAGTGTGTGTCTTCTTCATTGGCAGGTTCATTATGGCTCTGATTATTAAGACATTCTTTGATATTGTTATGAAATTCTTTGCCCCACTGATGAATGACGGAGGTCATGTCTCAGAGCCGAGGACGTAGCCGTGGTAGAGTGCATTTCTCAGCCGTTACATCACTGAAGGCTGTCCTGTTATGTAGGGTCTTTCAAATGTGGCCAAGAAATGCACCCATGATTGTGGATAAATCAAAGGATGCAGCCGCTGTATCATTACTGACATTCAGTCTCTCACAGTTCATGAACTTTTGAGAAATGGTAGAAGTGATGTCTTGTATAATCACATGTAAAACTTATTACCGTATATGTAATAATATAATAGATAGATAGATAGATAGATAGATAGATAGATAGATAGATAGATAGATAGATAGAACTTTATTGATCCCTTTAGGAGGTTCCTTTAAAAAACAATGTTATAATTAATAATAATAATAATAATAATAATAATAATAATAATAATAATAATAATAACAATAATAATAATGTTGTTGGCACGCTTGCCTCTCAGTGCTGTATCTGTGTGGGTTTCCTCTGGGTCTCCGGTTTCCTCCCAAAGTCCAAAAACATGGAACTCAGGTGATCAGGGTAATTTAACCCTCTGGAGTCGGCTCTTCAATTTATTAACACAATATGAATATTAACACAATTCAGCAAAAACACTTTGTCCTGGTGTTTACACAAAGCGAGTAAGTGAGTGAGTGCACCCAGCAAATGGATTGGCACCCTGTCCTGGGATTAGCTAAGATGTGTGATGCCCTGTGCTCAGTGAAGGGGTTAGGAGGAGATAATGGATTTATTATTATTATGGAAATCATAAATCCAGAATACATTTCTGTTCAAACACTAAGAACTTGTTCTCCAAAACCAAAAGCTGTTCTGCTATTTGTTGCTCACTTTGAGAGTGAGAAAGGCAAATCTCATTAATGATGCGTTGCCTTTATTCCGCTGTGATTTCAGTCATTATCAGAAGTGGCGTTTCAAGGATATGGAAGTGAAATATCACTTAAGCTCACCAGATGGGACAGAGTTCTCGAGTGGCTTGCTCTAGCCGCAAAAGTTGAAGAATATCTTTATTTTCTGCCGTCCGCTGAGAAAAGAAGAAAGCAATATGTGGAGAGTGGGCTCAATCACGCACATGTCTATTGAAAAAAGAAGAAAAAAAAAAGAAGAAGAAGTCCTCTGAGTGGACCTGCATTCTGAATTTAAAGTAGAAGCCCATCCGTGTATTATAGAAGGGAGAACTGTGTGTCACAGTCTTCATGATTGGAGCAATTTAGAGAGATGCTGATGATGGGAACATCGTTTGTCAGTAGTGGCCTAATTTTGAGCTCTTAACTCTTACAAATGGTTTAATATTCGACACTTCCTGATCATTATGTATAATCTGTGTGAGAGGACAGAAATGCTTTTGGGGTTTTATTCGTGATGAGAAACAGACAGTCGACATCAAGACTTACTGAGTCGTTCTGCTGCAGGAATTCATTAGAAATACTCTAAAAACTCCATTAGAGACTGACAGGTGAGGTGGGTGAAATGTACTGGGACTCCACTACAAAATAGCATCATCATAAAAAATGGAACTAATCAGAAAAAAGCTTGTTTATATGCAAATTAAAGCATCATCCTACTCAGTGTAGCATATATTGAAATCTGCCATTAACATGCTGCTGATCAGAATCAGCTCCAACCATGCAACATTTTGGGTACCCTGGTCAATTTTTTGGTTACTGTGAAAAGCCAAGCTGAAAAAAGGTTCTCTTTATTTTTAATGCCATTTTTCACAGTTTCAAGATGACAAAGAATGAAATAAGCTCAAACCAAAGGTTTGGGTACAGCATATATTATAACAGCTTGTTTCTGCAGCCTTTCCTTTCCACTGGGGGATTTTTTCTTGCCTGTTCTGTGAGATCTGTGTGCCGTCTTGCTATCTTTTCAAAATATATCCACAGATTTTCAATTTTGTTCAGGTCAGGGGACAGTAAATTTGTGGTAAAAGCTTCAGCTTGTGTCTTTTAAGGTCTATTGTGAATTCTGTGTGTCTGTTTAGGATTATTAAGCTGTTTTAGCTGCCATCCTCTTTTATCTTCAGCTATTTCTCATGAATATGATGTTCAGATGTACAAAATTTGCTGGTAAATAATTGAATCCAGTCTTTCTTTTAGGAGGGAAATATTTTCTGTGCCACTGACTGCAACATAAGTCACTCGAGAGTTTTTTTTTTTGGTTTTGTTTTTTCATTGAACTTTTGTCCATTGTGGCTAGAATGTTTTATTTTAACTTCTTCAGTTCACAGGACTTCATTCCAAAACACAACTTGTTTGTTTACATGTCTCTGCAGAAACGTGTAATGTTGAACTTTGTGGTGAAGATGCAGGAAAGTTTTTCTTCCATGAAGGTCATATTTCTGCTCAGATTTTGGATAAATTTTGATTTGACATTATGTCAAGCTTACGAGCAGTTCTTGGTCTTCCAGTTCTCAGCTTGACTTCTTGTTCATTTTGAACATTCTTATAGCTTTCTCCTGCTTTGTGTACATTAATGACTTTAATTGTCAGAGGAGCCCACAGCTGTTGATGCACAAGGTTTGATGAATCAGTGAATGTGAAAGGTTTTGATATTTGCATAACCTGGCCTCAGTCTCAGACCTTGTCTCACAACAGAAATTTGGTTTGCAAGCATTTACATACATATAGACATCTCATCCACAAACAATAATAAGACACATATTAAAATCATCATAAGACAAAAGAAAATATAAAAATAAATAAATAAATAAATAGATAAGCAAACAAGATGACCTCACAGAGGATAAAAAAATTTCTAAATCTATTACAACAAATCTTAGGAAGTCTGTGGCGAGAGCCTGAAGGAAAAAGTTAAAGTTTACAATCAGAGGATGATCTTCTGATACAGTAATGACTTCTGCTTCTGATAAAGGTGTAGTAAAGATGTTTTAATGAAACTACTTAAATATTCTTATTCTTAGTAGTCAAATTTCCAAACCTGCTTGTAAAAGCAAATATTAAAACTGTCTCAAAAAAATAACTTGTTGAGTTTCCTCAAGAAAAACAATCTCTGTTGACATTTCTTATAGATCTTGTTTGTGTTTTGATCAAAACAACTTATGTGGCTGTACTGAGATAACTATAGACGTTCATTTTTTCAGTAATATTGCCATTGATTGTTATAAAACAGTCTTTATTCTGTCGCCTAAAATTTACCAGCATTTCTGTAGTTTTATTAATGTTAAGCTTCTTTACATCACTGCACAAACTCATCCACTACTGGACCTTCACTGTTCTCATTGTCTTGAAGAAGGCTGAGTATGACTGAGTCGTCAGTATACTTTAAAACACACTGATCCGAGCAGTCGTTTGGAGAGAAGATAAAACACACAAGCTAACTGGGGTGCCCAAACATATGCGTGTTGCATCTTTTCTTTTTATTCAGCCTAAAATTGTACAAAACAAATATAATGCATAGGTCTTACTTAATATGTTGAAAAGTGTGTTTGTTTTTTATTGTTTTAGATCAGTTCATCTTCTACTCACTTAACTGTTCACAGAAACAGGGGTGCCCAAACTTTTGCATGTGAGACCAGAAAAACAAAATGTACTTCATACTGTTGGGAACCTGAATAATTCCATTAAAAAAAATCATAAACTCTTTCCAACATGTTAAACTGAGGTTTTAACAAAATGGGATTCAACATAGAAGATGAATCATCAGAGAATATGTTAAATATTCCCTGAAGTTCTTTCATTTAAACGGGGATTAGCTTTACTGCAGCAGCTGTTTGAGTATTGCCTGCAATCATCTCAATTTACTGTAGAAGGTTTTAACAAAGTCTTTATTATAAGCATATTTCCAGGCAATTTAATAAGTCAAGCATGTCTGGATTGTCCTGCGTTTTATCTCAGCTCACTGGTTACTGTGTCACATGATTACAGTTACAGGAAAAGTTCCTCAGAAACCTTAGAATTGGCATAGATGCATCCAGTTGAAACACATGCGTGGAACTTTTGTAACACATGTATATGAACATTAATAAAGAAACAAACAGAAACCCCAGCCACACTGAACAACATCGGCTGGATGTCTGTATCTGAGGTGTGGCAGTGAGCTACAAATTATCCTCTAAAACTACACGACTAGGAGAAGTCAAAGGCTGTGTTCAGACTGTACAAATCTGATTTCTGGTCTATTCATGGACGTATTTTGTGCTGGCACACGTCTCCTTTTTTAAAAGGCAGTTTTGATCCCCTGCAGTTTTTACCATCCAAAAACAATATTATGCTGTCTTAAATGGAGATGGGTCAAGCACTTGGACCCAGCAGAAAATGGCCACTCAAGGTAAAGCTTGTTTACCTTTAGATTGCCCACAAGCTTATTGATTGGCTCTGCTGTTTCTTGCTAAAGTGTGATTGGCCGTCACCGCTGTCACTCCATCTGGTTGTAAACAGGTGTTTTCTTAGTTAGCCAGGAGTTCGTGTTCACCTGCTACTGTAAGTTGTTAACATGTTAGACAACTGAATCTGTGTCTGTGTTTGGAAGCTTTGCATGAGGTGATTATGTTGAAATGTTAATAGTTAACCCTTCTGTGGTCTCCAGGCCTTCAGGGGGCAGCCAGGGCCTAGTGGTGAGGATCTGGTCTTGTGACCAGAAGGTCGCTGGTTTGATCCCCAGACAGGACTTGACTGAAGTGCCCACCTAACCCCCTAACTGCTCCCCGAGCGCCGGTGGATAAGGGCTGCCCAGCGCTTCAGGCACAAATTCTCACAGCCTAGTGTGTTCACTAGTGTGTGTGTGTGTGTGTGTGTGTGTGTGTGTGTGTGTTTCACTGCACGAATGGGTTAAATGCGGAGGTCAAATTCCGTTGTGTGAAAAATCACATTGGCTAAATTGGTTCATCTTAATCTTTGAGTCAAACTAACCATGTTAACTGCTTATTTTTACTAAAAAAATAGGTATAATTTTATATAAAGAGGTCTATAGACCATATATTCAAAAATAAATGTAAAGTCGGTGGTAATGAGTTGGAATGAAGTTGACTAACACGGTGAAACACAGAACTGGGTGATAATTTTATGCTACATGCTTCACAACCAGTCACACCACAAAGCGAACAGTGAACTTAATAGTAACAATAAAAAACTAGAAGAACTACCAGAAACACAGTGAACTGAAAGAGTTGTATTAAATGTTCAATGTAATAATTAATTAATAATTTATTAATAATTAATATTAATATGTATTTAATTATTTTATTATTACTAATACTGTAACTATTGCTACTTATTATTAATATATTATTAATAGTAACTAATAATTATTAATAACATATTATATAACATTATTTATTTTACAACATATAGTAATAATTTATTTATAATTTATTAATATTTATTAATAATTAATGATGATGTAATTTATGTTCAAGCACCCCCCCACACACCCTTTATTTAAGCCAGTTGTCTCCTGCCCACCTCTGAAATCAATATTTTGTCACTGGGTCTATCTAGATTGTATCCAGACAGAACAAATCAGATGTTTGTAAATCTGATCTGAGTAACATTTGAAGGAAGTTTGAAATGTGATTACAATAAGGCAAACTGGTAATGTGGCACATCAGTGGCATGTAGTGTAGTGTACATTGCTTGTTCTATCCCGCTGTGCCAATCCACTGTCTCCTTATTATTTGGGGGATTTTTTTACATGTTTTTTGTTTTGCCTCCTCTATGTGAGCTTGAATTCTTCATCACCTTCCTAAAGGTGTCACAACCCCTTTCAAAAGATATTTGGCTGCCCTGTGACTCTGCTTTACATCTCATAATCCATCCATCCATCATCTTCTGCTTAATCTGGGTCAAGATTTCAATGAGTCCCCTACCCTTAGTTAAACCCAAGACAGGGTGCCAGTCCATTGCTGGGACATCTCACAAGCCTTTCCTACGACATTAAAGGTTAAATAACATATATTGTGGGCATTGAGCAGTAAAAGGGGCAGGTGGTAGAGCACCCATAGACCTTCCTGTATACATGCTTTTACATGGGTTCAGGACTTACACACACTGACTGGTATTCCTCACCAACTTGTGTCAATGTCGAGTTGGACGGAGTCGGCCGTGTACAATCAAAATATGCAGCTGTAGCAGGTCAAGTGTAATGATTTGCACAGTTCAGCAAGCTTTGTTCTCCTGCCAGGCTGATCACGACTGCCTTCTACCTGGATCGGGTCAAAGAGGCCATCATGGATCACGAGTCCAGAAGCATTGTGATAAAGCCTGTTTGATTATACTCAGGAAGTCACATCGATTATCTCCCAATTTACACACAGCCTCAGAGCTGAAACCTGGCTGAGCTCAACACTGCTGTGTCTCGAGACAAAGAACACAGAAGACAAGAGTCTAAAAGTCCTATCATATCTGTGTCAGAGCAGCTACATCAAATGAATCATGATGGACGAGTGAAAGCCTGAAACTGTAAGCTGGTATAATACATCACACCTGTACCAACATCTCTACATCAGGAGTTGTTGTGCTGGGATTGTTTGGGACAGATATATATGGCTGTGCATTCAAAGCTAAATTACACCAAGAACGGCCTTCTGATATGTGCTGTGTTGTGAAGCGAAGTACCTTCAGTACCATCCAACACTTTCTGGTGGAAGACGGATCTTTAAATAGCCAAGAACTGGTGTGTGTTGAGTTTACTTGAATATTTTGTTGAGCTGATGTACCAGCTGGAGCTTCTGTTGGGGAACATCTGACCTTGCAGGATTTTTGGATTCACAGACATCACCAGCTGTGAGTATCTTCTGCAGTGATGCTGAAGTACAGCCATCTTGGCCTATATACATACCAATGTACTGACTAAACTGGTGGGAGTAAGTCAGTATACAATGCCAAAACAACAATTCAGGTACTGCAGTAACAGCCGAAGCCTTCATCAGAGGCAGGAAAACCTTCTGCACTGTTCTATTCACTGCTGTGTGTATAAAAAAGTCCAAATAGCACCACAGAGAATCTCTATCACAGCAGCAAGCTTCCCCGCAGCGTCTGTGACACCACAGGCATCTGAAACCTCCAGGATGGTCATTTTGATGTCTGATATGAGAAAACTCAGTTCCCTGGACAAGAAACATCAACATCCATCCTCCTGCATAGCATCACTACAGACACTACAGTGATTACATCTACAGCAAGTTTATATCTGTAACACCTCTCATACACCACGGTCATTCAAAATGCTCTACAGACCCAGAAATGCAAACACAATGATGTAGAATAAGTAAAAAAATAGATCTTTACTATTTAAACAGAATAAAGAGGTACATCACGTAAAATAAAAAAGATCAAATCTGATCAAAACAATAGATTTAAAAGAGAATTTAAAATAAACTAGTGTAGTAGTGCTGTTACACAATCTAATGCCTCTTATTTCTCCTGTTGAAAAGGTTTTTAGTCACTTTAGACGACAACATTTTATTTAGTTATTAAGTCTGATCTCGATCTTCTTTGGACAGTTTGTGCATCACAACATAGAACAGTTTTGTTTAGTTCAACAAAATGACTCCAGCACCCTCAGACCTGCAGATAAGTCAGACATGGACCTCACAGTGGGCACACAGTGGGCACACAGGCACTCTTCTTCTACAGATCCATTCTTCTCAGACCCAACAGTCAGTTAGACATGCCTGTGGCAGTGATTCAGGTGTTTATCTGCAGGTAAAACAAGGTTTTGGGTCAAAAAGCCTTGGTTATGACTGTGACTTACCCTTTAGGCAGTCCTGGATGGACAATAAGTCTACTGGTCTGAAAGCTCCCCCACTGTCCTGTGTATGAAGGGAAAGCTTATAAAGATTCAACTTCAGCTTCAAATGTAGTTTTCTAAAAATAATAAAATAATAAACACACGTATCTGTTTTACAGCTTCATTTTAAAGATGAGTTGTTGGCAATTGAAATTATTTTTACTATAAAAATCTCACAATTCTGCTTCTGAGAGTGTTTATATAAGACATATATATATATATATATATATATATATATATATACAAGATAAATTAGAGGCCTTCGACCCACTTCCACAACTAGAATTACAGAAACTCATTTACTTGTCAAACTGCACAACCTGCACACTTGATGCAATACCAACTAAACTATTTAAAGAGGTTTCACCAGTTATAATCAATCAA